>JAWPHD010016111.1:0-47500 GCA_037043455.1 Cyrtodaria siliqua | reverse complement strand
TCATCTGCAGAAGCATTTTCACTTTCTGAACTGTAACCATGGTAACTCTGATATCCATACGCTACTTTCCTCACACAGATAGTTTCTATGTCGGGACAAACACCATCATCACCGTCATCATCCTCCATCATTACTCATCCATCATCCATCCATCATCATCCATCATCATCCATGATCATCCATCATTACCCATCCATCATCCATCCATCGATCCAGAGAAAATGATTAGATTTTAAAATATTAGAAAGTGCCATAAATAGTTTTTGGGTTCCACTTTTTAAAAAATATCAAATAATCGTTCATGGCATCCGTCACCAGGATAGTAAAGCAAATATGAAATGTTCTTGCCTCTGTCCGCTGCAGTTTGAAATGCCACTTGAATCTTGAATCTCGACTTGTCAGGTGAGAAAGTGTCATTGTTACGGATGACAGGAGGTATACAGTACTGGTCATACCCGGGAAAAGGGGGTGATCTGCATCTACCACAAACAAATCGACCGTCATATATGACCTAACATGTACTAAAATGACTTAAAACACCATTCAAACAAAAACATTTATCAGATTCTTAGGTTTAGACGGTGCTACCATTGAATAGCAAGATACTTGATAAATATATGAATTAATCAGTACACATGTAATTTAATATAACATACCCGCAATATTGATCAGTACACATTTGCATTTATAATTCAAGTGTACCATTGTTTAGACGTTTCAGGATTATATTAATTATTCATGAATGTCAATGACATGTTGGAACGGTAGGTAAATCAAAACAGTAAGAGCACCTTTGTGTGTTGTGATTATCTCCCTTTACATATTAATCCAAAAATGTTATTTGATACATTACTAGTTTTTTTCCTGACTGGTATGATGACCGAAGTATGTAAAGTTTGATTTTCTTCTAAAACGTTATGTGATCAAACCCATTGACTCACTGTACACGATTGACATAGTGTACCAGAGTGATCAATGCGCATTGTACTCGAGTGATCAATAGCAAGTGTATCCTCGTTTCCGATACAGAGTGTACCATAGTGATCAATACCGAGTGGACATGAGTGATCAATATCCAGGGTATCCGAGTGATCAATACCCAATGTATCGTAGTCATCAATACCAATGTACCATAGTGATCAATACCTAGTATAACAGAGTGATCAATACCCAGTGTACCATAGTGATCAATACCTAGTATAACAGAGTGATCAATACCCAGTGTACCCGAGGGATCAATACCTAGTATAACAGAGTGATCAATACACAGTGTATCGTAGTGATCAATACCCTGTGTCCCCGAGTAATCAATACCCAGTGTACCCGAGTGATCAATATCCATTGTACCCGAGTGATCAATACCCAGTGTACCGTAGTAATAAATACACAGTGTACCATAGTGATCAATACCCAGTGTACCCGCGTGATCAATACACAGTGTACCCGAGTGATCAATACCCAGTGTACCATAGTGATGAATACACAGTGTACCCGCGTGATCAATACTCAGTATACTATATTGATCATTGTACAGTGTATCTGAGTGATCTATACCAGTGTACAGTAGTGATCAATACCCAGTGTATCATAGTATCGAATGGACCTGAGTGATCGATACTCAGGGTACCCGCGTGTTCAATACCCAGTGTACACTAGTGATCAATACCTAGTATAACCCAGTTATCAATACCTAGTATAACCGAGTGATCAATACACAGTGTATCCGAGTGATCAATACGCAGTGTACCTGAGTGATCAATACACAGTGTACACGAGTAATCAATACCCAGGGTACCCGCGTGATCAATACCCAAGGTACCATAATGATCAATACCTAGTATAACCGAGTGAACAATACACAGTGATCAATACCCAGTGTACCCGAGTGATCAATTCCCAGGGCACTGTAGTGATCGATACCTAGTATAACCGAGTGGTCAGTACATAGTGTACCCGAGTGATCAATACGCAGTGTACCCGAATGATCAATACTGAATGGACCTTAGTGATCACTACCCAGGAAACCCGAGTGATCAATATCCAATGTACCATAGAGGTCAAAACGTAGTATAACGGAGTGATCAATACGCAGTGTACCCGAATGATCAATACTCAGGGTACCCGCGTGATCAATACCCTATGTACCATAGTGATCAATACCTAGTATAACCGAGTGATCAATACGCAGTGTACCCGAGAGATCAATACCCAGTGTACCGTAGTGATCAATACCTAGTTTAACCGAGTGATCAATACGTAGTGTACCCGAGAGATCAATACCCAGTGTACCTTAGTGATCAATACCCAATGTAACATAGTGATCAATACCTTGTATAAACGATTGATCAATACTCAGTGTACCATAGTGATCAATAGCCAAGGTACCCGCATGATCAATACACAATGTACCATAGTGATCAATACCTAGTATAACCGAGTGATCAATACACAATGTACCCGAGCGATCAATACCGAGTAGACCTGAGTGTTCAATACCCAGGGTATACGAGTGATCAATACCCAATGTACCGTTATGATCAATACCCAATGTGTCAGAGTGATCAATACCTAGTATAACAGAGTGATCCATACACAGTGTACACAATTAATCAATATCCAGTGTACCATAGTGATCAATAACAATGTACCGTCGTGATCAATACCAAGTATAGCGGAGTGATTACAATACGCAGTGTACCCAAGTGTTAATTACCCAGTGTAACCGAGTGATCAATACCCAGTGTACCGTCGTGATCAATACCAAGTATAACGGAGTGATTACAATACGCAGTATACCCGAGTGTTCAATACCCAGTGTATCCGAGTGATCAGGTGTACCGTAGTGATCAATACCAATGTAACATAGTGATCAATACCTAGTATAACCGAGTGATCAATATGCAGGATACCCGATTGATCAATACTCAGTGTACCATAGTGACCAATACTCATTGTACCATATTGACCAATACTCATTGTACAATAGTGATCAATACGCAGTGTACCCTAGTGACCACTACTCATTGTACCATAGTGATCAATACTCAGTGTACCATAGTGACCAATACTCATTTTACAATAGTGATCAATACTCAGTGTACCATAGTGATCAATACTCGGTGTACCATAGTGATCAATACTCAATGTACCATAGTGACCAATACTCATTTTACAATAGTGATCAATACTCAGTGTACCATAGTGATCAATACTCGGTGTACAATAGTGATCAATACTCGGTGTACAATAGTGATCAATACTCGGTGTACCATAGTGATCAATACTCAGTGTACCATAGTGACCAATACTCATTTTACAATAGTGATCAATACTCAGTGTACCATAGTGATCAATACTTGGTGTACCATAGTGATCAATATTCAGTGTACCATAGTGACCAATACTCATTTTACCATAGTGATCAATACTCAGTGTACCATAGTGATCAATACTCGGTGTACCATAGTGATCAATATTCAGTGTACCATAGTGACCAATACTCATTTTACAATAGTGATCAATACTCAGTGTACCATAGTGACCAATACTCGGTTTACCATAGTGATCAATACTCGGTGTACCATAGTGATCAATACTCGTTTTACCATAGTGATCAGTACACAGTTTCTGGACAGTTTTAAGACTACTTACAGTATATTACTCTTAAGTGTTTAACCCTTGAACGAAACAAGAACTACTTCATAAATATGCAACTGGCTGCAGCTAACTATTTAATATGTTATTTTATACAGGCCGATATGAATCTTTAAAGAACTAATCTAGTCTGT
The DNA here is from genome assembly GCA_037043455.1 of Cyrtodaria siliqua. Classification (NCBI taxonomy): domain Eukaryota; kingdom Metazoa; phylum Mollusca; class Bivalvia; order Adapedonta; family Hiatellidae; genus Cyrtodaria; species Cyrtodaria siliqua. The sequence goes on along the minus strand of JAWPHD010016111.1, from coordinate 43,712 downwards.
GCTGAAAACCTGCACTTTACAAAACGCCGTCTGAATCTTTAGAGAACTAATCTAGTCTGTGCTGAAAACCTGTACTTAACGAAACGCCGTCTGAATCTTTAAAGAACTAATCTAGTCTGTGCTGAAAACCTCTGTACTTCTGAAAGCGCCGTAATTTCACCACAGTAGTGACGCGTGCAATAGAAAATCCATATTGGGCAGTTAACTCTATAATGACATTTCGTATTATCTCGTTATACTTTTAAAGTATGGTTATTACAAAATTATAATATACATGCAAAACGTATGTTTTCAGCAGCTTTTCTGCTGCTAATACAAAACTGAAAGCTAATTCTAGTTTATCTAATTATATGCAAGCATGTTTCAAGTCAGATTGATGTTTATTTGATAAGTAAACCGGGATGCTAATTGTAATGTTTGAGAAAAAGTTCAAGATTGTTATGTGTCCCTTTAAGGGGTTCAATTCAAACACTGTGGACACAAGCCAGCTATGAGGGAAATAAGTATAAGCAATACACGATACCGTGAACTATACATTTGTCTCCCTTGAGCTAAATGTTTAAACCTTTAAATATTTCCCGGCTCCTGACGTTTAATAAACCGATGCCAGCGCTGTAAATAAGACATTTAATTCAAATGTATAAGATTAAGGCAAACTAATAAGCATACCTGAAAATAATCGACATAATCGAATTATCCAGGGACATTCGTTATCTTTGCAAATAGTATTATTCAGCAAAAAACATGACAGACTCGATAAAATCTGAAGAAAAAAAAACGCGTTATATACTGAAAGGAAAAAGAAACGCAGGGTGCGTATTTCCGCTATATATTGCATATACTGCACACTTAATTCCATATATATTCCAAGGAAATCCCAAGATGTTTTGTAAAAAAAAAAGTGCAGTTAGTTAGAGAAAGGACACAACTGTGATGTTGTAGACGTTTTAATCATAGTACACGTTGTAACAAGAAATTCATAAATGCTGAAGTTCCTCTTTGAAAAATTGAGCCAGTTCACTACTGTATTACATGTTAAGTGATTGCAACATTTAAAGCCTCACCTGCTTGAGCCAAATGCGCATTCTGACGATAATGAAACTTTAAACGGGTAACCGTTGGTGTGTTCAGTGCTGTTTAAACCTTCTTTCTAAAAGGACAGGCCTAATGTCGCCCTGTACCATTCGATTAGCAGTAGCATATTAAACATACAATATATAGCGGAAATAAGCACCCTGCGTTTCTTTTTCCTTTCAGTATATAAATGGGTAAAATTGAGAAAGCAACAATAAAATGTCGATAGGGGGCTTATATTGCCTTGCAACAGTCCTCATTCGTGTTCAAATATTAGACGATAGTGTGTTTCCAAATTATTTAAATAATTTTCGTGGAATAGCATTGATACTGTTTACGACAGTACTTAACGAAAAACTGAAAAGTGGGTTAAAGGCAGATGGCATATCACTTAAAGTCCTATATTCCTATTAGATAATATTTCATCAGTTATGGAATTACCGTTTATAGACACATTGTTGGTATCCCTATGTATAACTGAGTACCTCTTGTCGTAAACTTGTTTTTGTATTGTTATTAAATATGTTTTATGTGAAGTCGTTTACCAGATACTCAGGCAGATGTCATCGAAGTCTTGTATGATACCTCTCGGTATCTGGTTGATATATTAAACACTGACAACCTTTTCTTTCATACTATGGTAACTAATATATACTCGCTGAGTGACATAATAAAGAATTTCAAGCTAACAAAGCTAATAGTTCTGATACTGTCGCTTCGTTCCTCGATTTGCATCCCTCAATTGAAAATAGAGAAATAATAAGACAACTAATCATGACAAGGGAGATGATTTTAGTTTGGATATCGTGGATGTTCCCAGAGCAAAATTGAATGAGGTATATTTTTCTCAAAGTATTCATCTTTCTAGATCTTGTAGTTGAGTTGAGGACTTTAAGATCCGTAGCTTTAGTATAACTAAAAGTCTACTCCATCAGGACTACCTTTACCATAAACTTGGAAAAACCTTTGCAAACTTGTATATAAAGTAGTTTTGGAAATCTCTGCGACATGGACTATCACAACATGACTTCTATGGTGACCGGATTCAAAAACTTTTACAGATACTTAGTCATGATCACGTTCATAAAATCTTTATTACACTTGTAAAAAAATGCGTTAAAATAAGTAATGTTCCTGTCATTTTGCAACGCACTGCATGTTTACTGATTGACCCATTTGCAGTTCACCAGTTCGTCACTAAGTGTGCGATAACCGGGCAGATTGTGGACCCTATGATGACGTCCACCTAAATCCTGAGAGGAAGTTAACGTTTGATGTATGTCTCCATCTCGCCTTGTCATACCCTTAATGGTGTATTCACTTGCCTTGCTGTTCAGGCTTCTGGCACGTTCAATGAATACTTGCTCTGTGACTTTCTATTCATATATACATGATCATCTTTGTTTTATACTCCTATTGTCCGTTAATGTTGCCTAGTTTATTTAGAGGATGTAGCCTGGTACACTGTATATATTTACACTGTGCCTTTTTTTAGGGGAAGAGTGAAGTTTGGAGCACCCTAGAATCTGGTTTAAATCCCCAGCGGTCTTGTTTGCCACTTGCCGTTCCAAGGAGGTAGGTAGCCCTATTGTCAACCCTTTTATGTTTGTAATGTCATATACCATGTTTATTATTTATCCTTGTAATTGTTTTATGTTTCTGTAAGTGTTTTTGGTTGACTGTGGTCCTTAAATACTACATTTCCTGTTCATCTTTTATATCTGCTGTTTGTATTCGACGCACTATCCTGTGCATCGATTGTAAATTATTATGTAATATTCGTATTTGAAACGTAACTGGTAAATACATCCACTGACAGGGCTGGCGTGGCGCAGTCGGTAACGCGGCAGATTTGTAACCGGAGGCCCCCGGGTTCAATCCTCCGTGGTGCCACTGAGTTTCGTCGTGTGTTCTTGGGCAAGACACTTTCCCCTAGCCTCGTCCGTCGGATGGGGACGTAAACTGGGCGGTCCCTTGTATCTCGGTCTATCCTCCGAGCACGTTAAAGAACCATAGGAATCTATTCGATAATAAGAGTAGTGCACGGTTCCCGGATTCCTCTGTATCCTTCCCCTCTCTCTGGGGCGGCTCTAAATAACCTATACTGTGTTGATGAGCCTTTAAACAACATTCAACAACATCCGCTGACTATGGAGCGTATATTACGCAGATCCCGAGACTACGGACCCCATACAGTTTTGTTTACATTCTTTGGTAATACATTCACATACGGAACAAACAGAAGTTAAATTGTGCATTCATTGAACTTAACAATAATTCTATATTTCCATTTTTAGAAACGACCTTTGGTATAAGATGCTTCGTAACGTTGTTCCGGGTTTTTATATCAATAAATGACGAAGTTAAGATGTTTGTGTGTCATTGACTCATTGTCTGACTTCTTTAAGTGTGATGTTGGTCTCTCTTTCAAGGAGAAATAACTTCACTGTCTGCTTTCGTCATTTTTAAAGTTCTCCGGTCATGTTTTGCTTCATGAACATGTTTATGTTTATTTAAATCCAAATCAATACACAACACTAGATATTTACAATTCACACATTGTTATATCTGTGAAAAGCGAGAATAATATTTTATTTGATGACGTAGAAAATTTTGAAAAAGGAAAATTAATCCACATGTAGATGTATTAATCAATTATCTGGCAATAGTTGTGCAGCTATACAATTCAGATTTAGCTCATTTCCCCGTGCAGTCACGCAGTGGTAAAAGTAGTATCTACGTCATGCAAATAATACTTATTTTTACATACAACTTAGTAGCGGTTTTCAATATATGTTTCTCTCCGAGACTATCAAGAAATGTTCATATACTGTTTAAGAGTTAAATGTGTTAACTGATAATACTACAAAAAGGGTGACCATTCATCTTTAAGCAAACTTGAAACTTCACTGCTACGTAATACGTATCAGCTTAGACTTTTAGCTTTTTGGCGTCGACTGAGTTGTGTTTAGCGTTTCCTCGAAGTGTTTACAGACACTTATAAACCCGTTTGTCCAATGAACACTGTTGCGACAAGTATTATTTATCTGTTGATATTGTATTTAAAAAAAAAAGTAGACCGTTATCAAGTTACGAGAACTAGATATAACTGTAAAATAATCGATGTGTTTCGTATACTGAGTCAAAAAAAGAAAGTGTACATATTTATTTTAGGAAAAATTCAAAACGCTGTAATGACAAATTTAGCAAAACCAGTTTATTTAAACATACGAGTATTTCTTTTGATTTCTGCTTGCAACTTATATTAATCACTCCACATGGCTTATGTGTAGAACCAGTACTAAGCAATGTGGATAAATTATCTTGCTCAAGGATAAATGACTGGCCACGGCGAGGATTGAACCCACGAACTCCCGATCGGAAGTTCGACGCTCTACCACTGGACCACGCACTCCAGCAAAACAAGCTTGAAATATACAACATGTATGCATTGATAAATTATACGAACAGAGTTTGAATTTTTCAAAGAAAAAACAAAATTGCAAAACGCATCGAGTTATAGCGGAAAACACAAGATAACTGTCATCTTTGTTGTTTTTCTGAAATTTCTCACGAATGTCAAACTTTTAACTTCTTCTTAAGCATATATATACACGTTTGAACACGTTTATGATGTAAAAGATTACAGTAATGTGATATCCTTAATGAGATTGTTTATGCACTTTTTGTGCACAATTTGTTTTTTGACACAATATAGTTTCAACTATTATTGGGGATAATTGTTATTAGCAGTGATGCATTTGTAACATGATCAGTAAATGATCCCTATTAAAGGGACCGACCATTTTGATTTCTGTGGGGGGTAGGAGCGGGGGGCGGGGGGGGGGGCGGGGGGGGGGGGGTTTGGTGTGGGCGCGGGGCCTCGGATTTTCCTTTCAGCCGGAATAAAAACAATTCATTTCTTTAAAGCCGGGATATTATTTTCGCCTATTGAAAGCCAGAACGTTTTTTTTTTAAGTTTTACTATTCGTAGAATAAGAAGAGCTGTTGTAGGTCTACTCAACATCTGCGTCGAGGTTTGTTTTCAGTTGTTGGCCAAATCCTCTTATTTCAGCAACCACTGGTTAGTGGAACTTGAAATATGTCATCAGTACCATCAAGGACACCGGTAGACACATGTTTCATAACCCGGTATGGCATTTAAGCAAAAGCATGGCCCTTTTATTCCTTTGAATTTCTGGTTTAAGTTCTTTTTTGACAAGTCCATTTATTTTAACAACTGAAAGTCGTACATCAACAAAACTTCAGTAAAGCTTGGAATATCAAGGGCGCTAGTATACACATGTTCCATATTAACTCTGCATTGCATTTAAGCAAAGTTATGTTCTTTTTTCGACTTCAAAAAAATCTGGTTGAAGTGTTTGGACAAGTCCTTTATTTCAATAGGTGATTGTTAATTATTAATACAACTTCAGTAAAGCGTTTAGCAAAATTATGGCCCTTTTTCTGGATAAATATTTTCTGTATTGTATTTTATAAAATGTGTAGCCTATTTCCGGCTTAGAGTTTATTTGATTTTATTTGTTGGCAAGTCCATTTATTTCAATACCCACTAGCCATATATCTCTGTCAAAGGAGCTTGACAAGTGTCATCACTTAAATACACATGTTTCATAACCTTTTATTTCATTTTAGCCAGATGATATTTTCTTTTTTAACTTGAGTTTCGGTTGAAGTTTTTTAAGCAGCTTCATATATTTCAATGAAACTCACTGCATACATCCAATAACAATGGCAAACCTGTAAAGTCATTATCCCCATAAACCCCACACCTTCCCCACTCCTACACCACCATCACCATCACCCCAGATAGACAAATATTTATTTTATTGTTTTTGGTTTCTCTTCAGTTACCATGTTTGCATCCTGTTCTCTTCCAGCCCCTCACAAACCCTCTCCCCCCACCCCACACACACTCCACCTTAGACTCCCCCAGTGCAAATATTGTATTATCTGGATTTGTTTTCTATTCAGTTATACTTCACTTCCCCTCCACATACTATTCAAGCTCATATTCTTTCTGGGATATTGAAGGTCTTGCTTTGATAGTTGGTATATATGTTTACTGACCACCCGCTCCCACAACCATACACCCTCTCCTCAGACCACCACCTATTAACCTCCACAATTAAGACTTGACCGTGTGAATGAACTGGCACCATGGCTGGTGAGACAGAAGTGTCAGTGCCCTTGTTTAAAATTGACTTCGAATAGTGTAGAATGCTGTCCTTTCGACAGCTCTTGTTTAATATGGATCTTTCCATATTTGGTAGATAGAACTTCATGTGCTGGTGTTAATATTTAGATATGCTTGTACTTGTCTGCTTTCTATGTGAGCCCCCTTTTGCTCTTCTAAATTATGAATTGATTGGATGTTTTGTTTGGTGGTCTTGTACTGGGCAATGACTACCATGTTCCATACCATTCTTATTAACACTGGCATATATAATCTGTAAAAAAAGTTTTGGACCATGGCAGTGTTCGAACCCGTACAATGATCGCTGAACCATGACATTCGACCATAACCCTTATTATCTCAGTTGATAATTCACAATATATCAACAATCAACAATAATTATCGTTTCAATGAAAGTTTGCGAAAAAGTAATATTTTTTTTATTGGTTACTCGAATGTGTCCGTAACTGTTACTTTTTATGGGCTTTGCAACCTTTTTTACAGACCCTTTGTGTGTTCGCGATATTTTTTAAAAATCAAATCTTGTTTGGAATTTAAGGGTAGACCTTGGTGGCTATTGGTACTTTGCGAAACGGAACGGAACGAAACGAAACGGAACGAGGGGCACAATATGGGGGAATTAAAAAATTAAATTTAAATTTTAAAAATCAATATATAATAGTAAAATACACGAACCCTGTATAAACATCAGTTGTCGAATGATGTATAATGTCCGAAGAAACTCATGATGCGCAAAACATCAAGTATATAACGTGTTAAAATCTTGTTTCGTTCCGTTACGCAAAGTACCATTACCCACACGGGTATTGGTATTTTGCGAAACGGAACGAAACAAAAATTTAAATGGGTAAGATATATCGTTGAAAAGGAATAAAACCCTATCTTTTCTTTGATATACATTCATAGTAGTTAAAAGCATAACACTGCATGACTATAAATGCATACATCACACTAGTATTTGGACCAGAGCAACCTTATATGATGTACCGGATATATATAAAGTCTTGTAAACATATTAAGCTGTCGAATGATGTATAATGTCTGATGAAACTCATGATACGCAAAACCAAAATATAAAGAAATGAAATATATTTTGTATTGTTTCGTTCCGTTACGCAAAGTACCAATACCCACACTGGTATTGGTACTTTGCGAAACGGAACGAAACGAGAAAACTTTTATTTATTTACATGAAATATGTCAGGAATTCATATTTAATAATCGTTTATGTTTGCATGTACGTAACAATAGTGCTCGAGCTTGGATCTGCAAGTCGTTATTTTTCAAGTAATTGGCGACAGCTTAACAAAGCCATAACCGGAAATTACTGGTACCAAGTAACACACTATAACAATGTACATACCTGCGTACCTTACCTTCATATATACATGTACCTTCATAAGATACCTCGACATGCAATAGAGCTGGATATATCGAATAATCATTGATGGCTGTATATATGTATGTATAATTGCCGAGCCTGGATCTGTAAGTCGCCTTTTTTATGTTTTGAGATTATAGGAAAATTTGTATGTTTGTGAAGGGAATACATTTTGCACATTTTCTTGCATGTTACTGCGTGTAATAAAATTTGATTCTCCTTCTAACTATTTTTTTAAATTTGTTGTCGGCATCTTCAATTACATAAAACACATATGTAACCTTTTCGCTCTCGTTTCGTTCCGTTTCGCAAAGTACCAATACCTGTGTTGGTATTGGTACTTTGCGAAACGGAACGAAACGAGAGAACTTTAATTTATTTACATAAAATATTTCAGGAATTCATATCTAGTAATCGTTTATGCTTGCATGTACAATGATGGCTGTAGTGGTCAGCATCTTCAATTACATAATACATATTAGCCTTTTCTCTCTCGTTTCGTTCCGTTTCGCAAAGTACCAATACCCACACAGGTATTGGTACTTTGCGAAACGGAACGAAACGAGAGAATTTTAATGTATTTACATAAAATATTTCAGGAATTCATATCTAACTAGAACTATCACCACTGTGATGAGAATACCCCCGTTCGCACAAAAGGGGCCATAACTCCGCCAAATATTCGTATAGTGTAATCAAAATCGCACTTCACTTGTATTTCATCATAATACATGTGTACCAAAAATAAGTTCAATCCATTAACCCATTAAAGAGTTATCGAAGTGCACGGACGGACGGACGAACGAACGAATGTACAAGGTGACTCCTATATACCCCCTCCTAAACTTCGTTTACGGGGGTATAATAATCGTTTATGCTTGCATGTACAATTTAATGGTTGTAGTTGTCAGCATCTTCAATTACATAATACATATTAGCATTTTCTCTCTCGTTTCGTTCCGTTTTGCAAAGTACCAATACCAACACAGGTATTGGTACTTTGCGAAACGGAACGAAACGAGATAATTTTAATTTATTTACATTAAATATTTCAGGGATTCATATCTAATAATCGTTTATGCTTGCATGTACAATACTGGTTGTAGTTGTCAGCATCTTTAATTACATAATACATATTAGCCTTTTCTCTCTCGTTTCGTTCCGTTTCGCAAAATACCAATACCCACACAGGTATTGGTACTTTGCGAAACGGAACGAAACGAGAGAATTTTATTTTTTTTACACGAAATATTTCAGGAATATCGGATAATCATTTATGTGTGCGTGTGTTCGTATAACTGTCGAGCTTGGATCTGCAAGTTATCTTTTTATGTGTGAAGATTACAGGAGAATTTGTATCTTCGTGAAGGGAATACTTTTCGCATATTTCCATGCATCTAACTGCTTGTAATGAAATTTTATTCTCCTTCTATTTATTTTTTCATTGTTACTTGTCAGCATCTTGAATTACATAATACATATATAACCAAATTAGCTTTCCCTATCTCGTTTCGTTCCGTTTCGCAAAGTACCAATACCCACACGGGTATTGGTACTTTGCGAAACGGAACGAAACGAGAGAATTTTAATATATTTACATGACATTTTTCAGGTATCTGATAATCGTTTATGCTTGCCTGTACAATAATGGTTGAGCCTGGATCTGTAAGTCGTTGTTTTTCAAGTAATTGACGACAGCTTAACAAAGCCATAACCGGAAATTACTGGTACCATGCAACACACTGTAACCATGTACATACACACGTACCTTCATATATAATGTACATGTACAATTCATAAGATACCTCGGCATGCAATAGATCATGCACATATCGAATAATCATTTATGGTTGTATGTATGAATAATTGCCGAGCCTGGATCTGCAAGTCGCCTTTTTATGTTTAGAGATGCTAGGAGAATTTGTATGTTTTTGAAGGGAATACTTTTTGCATATTTCCTTGCATGTTACTGCGTGATATTAAATTTGATTCTCCTTCTATCTATTTTGTTTAATTTGTAGTTGTCAGCATCTTCAATTACATAATACAGACATATATATGATATATAAAACAAAATCAGCCTTTCCTCTCTCGTTTCGTTCCGTTTCGCAAAGTACCAATACCCACACAGGTATTGGTACTTTGCGAAACGGAACGAAACGAGAGAATTTTAATTTATTAACATGAAATATTTCATGTTTGTATAATTGTCGAGCTTGGATCAGCAAGTTATCTTTTTATGTGTGGCAATTACAGACTTTGTATGTTCGTGAAGGAAACACTTTTCATATATTTGCTTGCATCCTTTCATATGTAACTGCGTGTAAAGCAATTTGTACCATAACTGAAGCATTTTACTGTTGAAACAAAGCTAGGATATATACAATACCGCAATAGTGTTAATGAGGTATAACAAGGGGCGGGCTTGTCTATGTGCTACAACTGAGTGCGTCTATCTAATAATTGCACTGTTTTACTACATGTATATTGATTTTATTTCGAATTTTACATTTTTTTAAATAAACAGCGTTGCCATACTGGACTGTTTTAGAACATGAAAATGAGCAAATGTGTATTTGTATTGTACCATAATAAAAAAAATTTGGATGATTTCTCAATGTCAGTTGACAGTATAGTGTTTTGGGTTGCATTATGACATGGACATGAACCAAAAAATATAAATGGACATCGACCTTCCATTTGCCATACTGGACTGTTTAGGACATGAAAATGAGTAAATGATTATTTGTAGTGTACTATAATAAAAAAAACTTTGGATGATTTCCCAATGATTAATTGACGGTACAGTGTTTTGGGTTGCATTAGGACATGGACATGAGCCAAACAATATATATGGAAATCGACCTTACATTTGAAAAACTTTACTACCTTCTATTTAAGTTTCCCAGATTTTGAAAATAAAAGTAATTAAAAAGTATTTAATTCTAAAAAAAACACAAAATTAAATAAATTAAAACTAAGATTCTTACTACCTACTAACTCACTGTAATACATGCATTTTAATAGCCACCTGTTCATGCTGTTGTGAAATTTAATCTAGATCATATTTCATATTTCCAGACACATGTACTGTGTGACCTTGATAAAAACAGAACAGGGTTGTACCTGTCTTGGTTTGTTGTACTATTTGACCTTTTCAATAATTTTAGGGATTCTATTGGCTTATTGTACAAAACATATATCTCTAGCATTTTCACTCGGTATACAAATTGTACCATATTCATCCATATTAGAGTCAATCTTATGAGAAATTCAAAGTTGAGACAAGCATTCCAGTTAGTACTTTTTGCCCAGATTTCAGCGAATTGCCCTGGTTTCCCCTAATCCATGCATGTAATTATATGACCATTTAATTGACATTAGTTAATCAAAAGCTGTTTATTCAGACAAGGTGCAAATTGATATAATCAGTGGCAATGCCTCACCTAACTATGGTCTACCTCACCTAACTATGGTCTAAGAAACTACTGCATGGCTATCCTATCTGCAGATATAAGACTGACCAGATACATGATTTTATAATTTATTTATTCACTTGTTGAAAGATTCAAACAATGATACACATTTGTTTTTGATTTTGTTTTATTCTTTATGAACACAGCACTGTTTTTAAAAGTAATCTTTATATCATAAATTTATATTAAGGCAGCATAAAGTTACTGGAATATTATAGCTGTAAAAAATATAAAAAGGTTTTATGGATAAAAAACTTTAAGCACATGGTATAAAGTTTTATGGTACATCCAACTTCTTTTGCACGAACACCTTTTGGTCCTTATAAAATCCCTATCTTCATAAGGTATACAATGAATGTGATTGTTTTGAATAATAAAACAAACATGTAAAACTGTATTTTATAGAATTTCCATACTTTACTTAGTCAACTGCTTAGTAAGATATGCAGTAATGCAATTTTAAATGGGATCAAAAACCAGACAAATTAAACAGAAAAATATTATGTCAAAATTATAACAATGGTGGCCTTAAAATGATTGATTTAAAAAACAAGTTTTATCTTTAAAGGCAAGCTGGGTAATGCGTTTTTTAGACAAAGACAATAATGGACAATGGAAAAAAATATATTTAAACAAACTAAAAAACTATGGAGGGGAACTTTTATTCGAATGCAACTGTACTAAAAATGAAATAACCAACATGCTTAAAAATTATACATTTCTATTTGATATTTTAACATCATGGTTAACAATTAAAACAGCAGGTGTTGATCCTTCTGTAATAGATATTAAAACAGAGATTGTCTGGAACAATATTTTTTTTTAAAACTGCAAACAAAACATTTTTCTTTAAAACATAGTTTGAACGCGGTATGTACATGACTTTTACAACCCTCAAACAAGGCAATGGTACATTTTTATAGATCTTCTAAAGATATATAACTTAAAACAATGAGACTTTTTAAATTTTATATGTCTTTAATATCCTGTCTACGCACAACATGCAAACAGAATATGGACGCCCAATTTAACGTTGCAAATAATAAGAACAGCAAAACTATTTTTGATAAAATTACGAAAAAACAAAACAAGCAAATAAATTTTTATACTCACAACAACTAAACAATGATAACCCGAAACCATAGTATCTCAAGAAATCGCTCTTATGAACGATAAACTTCAAAAATTTGAAAATAAATGGAAATTATGTAATAGATAGAGTCTGGTCTCAGCGAGTTGGCTTATTTAAACACCGAGGTGGGCGTAGCCCATCGAGGTGTTTAAATAACCAACGAGCTGAGACAGACTCTATCTTTTTTGTAGCATGGTATACTTAGTAACACTGTGACGTCATAATGACCGTACTCTAAATTCCAATATCCGGTAGTTGTAGTACGGTTTAGCCACGCCCCTTTAGTTACCCTAAATTAAACGATTTAATGCTCTGCATTCATCAAAGGAAATGTCACCGACCATGCTACAATGTATATGAATGGGCATGTAATGTTTATTTGAAAGGTCATTATATTGCTTGTATGGGTGGTCATGAAAGGTCATTAAATTGCTTGTATGGGTGGTCATGAAATCCTGAAATATTCTTATATACCACATTCTTGAGTAATGTCACAGACATTTAAAGAAAGGTGAAATAAATATAAGGGGCCATAACTTTAGTAAAATAAGGCTAGGTGGATGCAGACTTGATCCTGACTTACCAACTTTCATTGTCCAACTTAGCATGAGAGAGAGACAGATTTGCAGAAAAGTGTTTTTATGAAGGTGGAAAAAGGTGGAAAAATATAAGGGGCGATAACTGCCGAAAAATTAGATTAGATGACAACGAAACAATTAGGTTGGATAAAAAAGAGTTGAAGTTGAAGTTGAGCTGTAGTATTGATGTGGAACGTAAACCAAATTTCAAATAATAGTTGGGGACATATTTTGTGAGTAATGAAAGGGTTGTAACTCCCCACAAAATTCACCAAACATATTGAAACTAGAAGTTGATATGTAACTGTTGATAATAAAGGAATTTATCACATTTAAATTCAATAGGTGAAAGCACAGGGAAAAATATCTGAAAACTGTATATATGGACCAATATTTCTTAGTAAAATCGGGCAGTAACTCCTCCAATAATTCATCAAACATATTGAAACTCAAACTTGAACTGTAACTCTACAATATAAAGCTCCATACCAATTTTGATAATCAATAGATGAATGCATGATGAAACAAAGTCCGGAAACTGTATGCGGATATTCTAAGACGAATAAGGGCAATAACTCGTACAAAAATTCCCAAAATGGATTGAAACTGAAACTTGATGGGGTACTAGATCAAAGGTCAATGTCACAGAGATCATAACATGGCAAACGGTTTCCAATCAATAACTTCATAACCATTTATCCTAGAACCTTAAAACTTCACAGGATGATAGGATTTACAGAGTAGATGACCCTTATCGTATTTAGAGTAAATTGGGCTAAGGTCAAGGTCACAGAGATCTGAAAATGGAAAACAGTTTCCGATCAATAACTTGAGAACCACTAGACCCAGAATGTTGAAAACATCATAGGATGATTGGACATGCAAAGTAGATGACCCTTATTGATTTTGGGTTCAGTCGATCAAGGGTCAATGTCAAAGGGGCCTGAACACGGAAAACAGTTTCTGATCAATTACTTGAGAACTACTTGATCCAGAATGTTGGATGATTGGACATGCCAAGTAGGTGATCCCTATTTTAGCCAACCATCAGTGTCTCTTTTGACTTTCGCTCCTGTTTCCTATTGACTTTCGCTCCTGTCCCGTATTGACTTCTTGCCTATTAATACGACTATGCATTGGGGAAGACAGGCGCTTCTTCTAGTTGTACATGCAACATAAACGATTATAAGATAAGAATTCCTGAAATGTTTCATGTAAATCAATTAAAGTTTTCTCGTTTCGTTCCGTTTCGCAAAGTACCAATACCCGTGTGGGTATTGGTACTTTGCGAAACGGAACGAAACGAGAGAGAGAAAGCTAATTTGAATATTATATAATATAATGTATTATGTAATTCAAAATCCTGACAACTAAAATTAAAAAAAAAAGTTAGGAGAATCAAATTGCATTGCACACATTTACGTGCAAGGATGCAAGAATGCAAGGAACTATGCGAAAAGTATTCCCTTCACGAACATACAAATTCTCCTGTAATCTTCACACATAAAAAGATAACTTGCAGATCCAAGCTCGACAGTTATACAACCATGCACACACAAACGATTATTAGATACGAATTCCTGAAATATTTCATGTAAATATATTAAATTTTTCTCGTTCCGTTTCGTTTCGCAAAGTACCAATACCCACACAGGTATTGGTACTTTGCGAAATGAAACGGAACGAGAAAAATTTAATATATTTACATGAAATATTTCAGGAATTCGTATCTAATAATCGTTTGTGTGTACATGGTTGTATAACTGTCGAGCTTGGATCTGCAAGTTATCTTTTTATGTGTGAAGATTACAGGAGAATTTGTATATGTATTATCATTATGTAATTCAAGATGCTGACAAGTAAGAATTAAAAAATAAATAGAAGGATAATCAAATTTCATTACAAGCAGTAACATGCAAGGAAATATGCGAAACGTATTCCCTTCACGAACATACAAATTCTCATGTAATCTTCACACATAAAAAGATAACTTGCAGATCCAAGCTCGACAGTTATACAAACATAATCACATAAACGATTATAAGATACGAATTCCTGAAATATTTCATGTAAATAAATTAAAATTCTCTCGTTTCGTTCAATTTCGCAAAGTACCAATACCTGTGTGGGTATTGGTACTTTGCGAAACGTAACGAAACGAGATAGGGAAAGCTAATTTGGTTATATGTATTATGTAATTCAAGATGCTGACAAGTAAGAATTAAAACAAAAATAGAAGGAGAATCAAATTTCATTACAAGCAGTTACATGTAAGGAAATATGCGAAAAGTATTCCCTTCACGAACATACAAATTCTCCTGTAATCTTCACACATAAAAAGATAACTTGCAGACCCAAGCTCGACAGTTATACAAACATGCACACATTTAATGATTATCCGATATTCCTGAAAATTTCATGTCAATAAATTAAAATTATCTCGTTTCGTTCCGTTTCGCAAAGTACCAATACCTGTGTGGGTATTGGTACTTTGCGAAACGGAACGAAACGAGATAGGGAAAGCTAATTTGGTTATATGTATTATGTAATTCAAGATGCTGACAAGTAAGAATTAAAAACAAAATAGAAGGAGAATCAAATTTCATTACAAGCAGTTACATGTCAGGAAATATGCGAAAAGTATTCCCTTCACGAACATACAAATTCTCCTGTAATCTTCACACATAAAAAGATAACTTGCAGATCCAAGCTCGACAGTTATACAAACATGCACACATTTAATGATTATCCGATATTCCTGAAAATTTCATGTCAATAAATTAAAATTCTCTCGTTTCGTTCCGTTTCGCAAAGTACCAATACCTGTGTGGGTATTGGTACTTTGCGAAACGGAACGAAACGAGATAGGGAAAGCTAATTTGGTTATATGTATTATGTAATTCAAGATGCTGACAAGTAAGAATTAAAAAAAATAATAGAAGGAGAATCAAATTTCATTACAAGCAGTTACATGCAAGGAAATATGCGAAAAGTATTCCCTTCACGAAGATACAAATTCTCATGTAATCTTCACACATAAAAAGATAACTTGCAGATCCAAGCTCAATAGTAATACAAACATGTACACATAAATGATTATCCGACATTCTTGAAAAATGTCATGTAAATATATTAAAAATTCTCTCGTTTCGTTCCGTTTCGCAAAGTACCAATACCTGTGTGAGTATTGGTACTTTGCGAAACGGAACGAAACGAGATAGGAAAAAGCTAATTTGGTTATATACGTATGTATTATGTAATTCAAGATGCTGACAAGTAAGAATTTAAAAAAATAGAAGGAGAATCAAATTTCAATACAATCAGTTACATGCAAAGAAATATGCGAAAAGTATTCCCTTCACAAAGATACAAATTCTCCAGTAATCTTCACACATAAAAAGATAACTTGCAGATCCAAGCTTGACAGTTATACAAACATGCAAACATAAATGATTATCCGATATTCCTGAAATATTTCATGTCAATACATTAAAATTCTCACGTTTCGTTCCGTTTCGCAAAGTACCAATACCTGTGTGGGTATTAGTACTTTGCGAAACGGAACGAAACGAGATAGGGAAAGCTAATTTGGTTATATGTATTATGTAATTCAAGATGCTGACAAGTAAGAATTAAAATTAATAGAAGGAGAATCAAATTTCATTACAAGCAGTTACATGCAAAGAAATATATTGCGAAAAGTATTTCCTTCACGAACATACAAATTATCCTGTAATCTTTACACATAAAAATGTAACTTGCAGATCCAAGCTCGACGGTAATACAAACATGTACACATAAATGAGTATCCGATATTCCTGAAATATTTCATGTTAATAAATTAAAATTCTCTCGTTTCGTTCCGTTTCGCAAAGTACCAATACCTGTGTATGTATTGGTACTTTGCGAAACGGAACGAAACGAGAGAGGAAAGGCTAATTTTGTTATATATATGTATAAGTAATTAAAGATGTTGACAACTACAAATTAAAAAACAAATAGGTTGAATTAAGTAGAATCAAATTTAATAACACCCAGTTACATGCAAGGAAATATGCAAAACGTATTCCCTTCACAAACATACACATTCTCCTATCATCTCTAAACATAAAAAGACGACTTGCAGATCCAGGCTCGGCAATTATACATACATACAACCATAAATTATTATTCGATATGTGCGGCTCTATTGCATGTCGAGGTATCTTATGAAGGTACTTGCATCTATGAATGTACGTATGCATGTACATGGATACGGTGTGTTGCATGGTACCAGTAATTTCCGACTATGGCTTTGTTAAGCCGTCGCGAATTGCTTGAAAAAAAAACGACTTACAGATCCAGTCTCAACCATTACTGTACATGCAAGCATAAACGAGTATTAGATATGAATTCCTGAAATATTTCATGTAAATATATTAAAATTTTCTCGTTTCGTTTCGCAAAGTACCAATACCCGTGTGGGTATTGGTACTTTGCGTAACGAAACGAAACAAGACAAAGTCTATTTCATTTATTTGTGTTTTGATTTTGCGTATCATGAGTTCAATCAGACATTATACATCATTTGACAGCTTATGTTTACAAGACTTTATATATACCCGGGACATCATATAGCCTAAGGAATGCTCTGGTCCAACTTCGTACTAGTTTGCTTGTTAGCAGATGTATGCATTTATAATCATACAGTGTTATGCTCTTAACTACTATGAATTTATTTCAAAGAAAAGGTAGGGTTTTATTCCTTTTCACCGATATATCTAACCCTTTTTAATTTTTGTTTCGTTCCGTTTCGCAAAGTACCAATACCTGTGTGGGTATTAGTACTTTGCGAAACGGAACGAAACGAGATAGGGAAAGCTAATTTGGTTATATGTATTATGTAATTCAAGATGCTGACAAGTAAGAATTAAAATTAATAGAAGGAGAATCAAATTTCATTACAAGCAGTTACATGCAAAGAAATATATTGCGAAAAGTATTTCCTTCACGAACATACAAATTATCCTGTAATCTTTACACATAAAAATGTAACTTGCAGATCCAAGCTCGACGGTAATACAAACATGTACACATAAATGAGTATCCGATATTCCTGAAATATTTCATGTTAATAAATTAAAATTCTCTCGTTTCGTTCCGTTTCGCAAAGTACCAATACCTGTGTATGTATTGGTACTTTGCGAAACGGAACGAAACGAGAGAGGAAAGGCTAATTTTGTTATATATATGTATAAGTAATTAAAGATGTTGACAACTACAAATTAAAAAACAAATAGGTTGAATTAAGTAGAATCAAATTTAATAACACCCAGTTACATGCAAGGAAATATGCAAAACGTATTCCCTTCACAAACATACACATTCTCCTATCATCTCTAAACATAAAAAGACGACTTGCAGATCCAGGCTCGGCAATTATACATACATACAACCATAAATTATTATTCGATATGTGCGGCTCTATTGCATGTCGAGGTATCTTATGAAGGTACATGCATCTATGAATGTACGTATGCATGTACATGGATACGGTGTGTTGCATGGTACCAGTAATTTCCGACTATGGCTTTGTTAAGCCGTCGCGAATTGCTTGAAAAAAAAACGACTTACAGATCCAGTCTCAACCATTACTGTACATGCAAGCATAAACGAGTATTAGATATGAATTCCTGAAATATTTCATGTAAATATATTAAAATTTTCTCGTTTCGTTTCGCAAAGTACCAATACCCGTGTGGGTATTGGTACTTTGCGTAACGAAACGAAACAAGACAAAGTCTATTTCATTTATTTGTGTTTTGATTTTGCGTATCATGAGTTCAATCAGACATTATACATCATTTGACAGCTTATGATTACAAGACTTTATATATACCCGGGACATCATATAGCCTAAGGAATGCTCTGGTCCAACTTCGTACTAGTTTGCTTGTTAGCAGATGTATGCATTTATAATCATACAGTGTTATGCTCTTAACTACTATGAATTTATTTCAAAGAAAAGGTAGGGTTTTATTCCTTTTCACCGATATATCTAACCCTTTTTAATTTTTGTTTCGTTCCGTTTCGCAAAATACCAATACCCGTGTGGGTAATGGTACTTTGCGTAACGGAACGAAACAAGATTTTAACACGTTATATACTTGATGTTTTGCGCATCATGAGTTTCTTCGGACATTATACATCATTCGACAACTGATGTTTATACAGGGTTCGTGTATTTTACTATTATATATTGATTTTTAAAATTTAAATTTAATTTTTTAATTCCACCATATTGTGCCCCTCGTTCCGTTTCGTTTCGTTCCGTTCCGTTTCGCAAAGTACCAATAGCCGACCTGGCTTGGTTACTAAAAAAAGATACTTAAATTCTGTCCACTAGTTTTATTTTTATATGACTTTATATACCCTGGTCCAAAACTTTTTTACCGAGTATGGTACATAGCTTTGTCTATAACCCAGCATTGCATGTGGCTGAAGCTGCTTCTTAAGTCCACTTACTTGTTGATGATATTCACAAAGTCCAACCATGACTGCATACCACATTGATTACTAACATGTCCAAAGTTAAATGTTAAATGTCCATAGACTGTTATTTTCCCATTTTTGTAATATCTCGATCATATCGCTTGTAATGTCTCCATGGACATGATGGAGTGAGTCAATGAATGATAGTCTTTTTTGTAATGTCACTCCAGTAAAAGACAAATATTCACTGTCAACCTCAGAGGATTGCAATATTTACATACTACCATGACCAATGTATATCACATTTAGGCCATTATTTTTTATTATTTGTTTTAAGAACCATCAAGAGAGAGAATAGCTGTAGGAAGAAGGGAAAAAATAAAAAATAAACTCCCTCAAATTCCCTATGGAAATATAAAATATCTAATTTCGTTTTGTCGTAGGAGAGTTCGTAAAACGAATTATCAAAAAATAATGGCCTTATCACATTTATTACAACCATGAATACTATCACTGTCTTCTACAACTGATTTCAACTGGAGATTTCGATAAACTTCTGAGCAGATTGTGGTTAATCATTTCCATGTCGAATCCAGTGGCTGATGGAGTAGATCTTTATTAACATATAGACTGAAGAGGGAACCAGATTATTTTTTTCCTCTGATTGGACTCACAGCCAGATTATTTTTTCCAAGAATGGGAGAGAAGGCTGGATCATTTTTTTCAACAATCTGAGGGATTGTTTATTTTTTTCCTTCAAGTCAGAGCCAGGATTTTTTTTTTTCAGCAATTCAAGGGCCAGAATATTTTTACAGGAAAAATGCCAGCTCGTACGTTGGACGGGGACGTAAACCAGGCGGTCCCCTGTATCGGATTCTTTCATTCGAGTATGTTAAATAACCCTTGGAATATATTCGTTATTAATAGTAGGGCATGTCCGCGGATTCCTATGTATCCTTCTCCTCTCTCTGGACCTCTCTGGGCGGCTCTAAATACATGTAACATATACCGTGGTGAATCGCCGTTAAACAACATTCAGTTCAATTTAAACACTATTATGTCAGATGTCGTGTTGTGGTAAACATTACAATAAATGACAGGATATTGTGGATTTTAAATAATATGATCTGAAACATTTTGTAATAACGGAATGTAATTTAACAGATATATTGAGAGGAACTATCAAGTATTTATATGCAAACGTATGAATATGGGTCAATTTGTGAGAAACAAAGTACTCTGTAAACTTTTAATTTTAAACGATATAACGTATTTGAAGTAGATTGTTTTAAACAAAAACATTAACGAAACATTTCCAGACTTGGCATTATGTAATTTGAGATCCGTCCACATGTCTTAACCCGTCAGCATGAAACAAAACAAATATTAATGTTTAACCTACTTTTCATGATCGTGGCTCCTGCGAAAAAAGTGCATATTAACAATAGAATTTGCAGCAACTCTGCAGTTCTGCAGGTTTTAGGACTATTCTACATAGTTTTTATCTAGATGTAAATGGAGAGTCGGCCATGAATGTTCATTCCTGCTGGCGCCATATAATCTTTTTTTTTTTGGTGCGTCGTAAAACCGCAATTCAACTAACATTCTTTTCAATTCAATCAGATCGGCTAGATTTTCAAATTCTATACTTATTTATATACTTATTATTTACATATTTCATGAAAACTCAGATTATTATTCTATTTTATTAAATGAAATTATTCTCGTATCGGAATAGCATGTACGGCATAGTGTCGTCAGTCGATTTTGTGCTATGTTAGTTTTCTCGTGCTAATCGGGTATTCTGTTGTGGCGCGTTTGTTGGGTATATATTCTGGTGCGGGCTGTTGTTCTGGACACTCCACCTGATATCATCACCGCGTGCACGTCGCAGAGGGGCATGATTTTAAAACATAGGCCTTATAACAGTGAACAAAACTTCTATTATTATATCACAGAAGGATTTGAAATCAGGTTTATGAATATTCTGGGATTAATTTGTTTCGTTCAATTACACTTTTAGGTGACGTTCTTGAAGGCGTCAGTGTTATCTATAAGCAATTTATGGCCTGTCCACACTATATAAAACGTTATCACTAAACCTAATCTAGGTAAGCTTATAGCTCTTACTAAAAAAATACTGATGAAAATCTACTTTTTTGGCATGTAACTATTTTAAAGCATTTGTTTGCTAACGAAAGTTTAGACAATTATACTATGTGGACTTGTTGAGTATTTCACCAGATACTCAGGCAGATGTAACTGAAGCCTTTAATAACTGCTCTCGGTGTCTGGATCATGTTTAGGACATGTATAACTCTTTCTTGTGAAAGCAACACTAAAGACAGTAGGTAGATCCATATTCCACTATAATCACGTGCTCAAAAGTCCAGATTTATTTCTGCGCACACCAGTGGAGGGACTATAAACCTTAAAACCACGCACACGCACACGCACACACACACACAGAGTTGTTCCCCGAGAATCATCGTATTGAGTATATGTTACTCATTGATAAAAGGGCTCGTAGTCGAGTTGAGGACTTGAAGAAAACAAAAATGACAAGAGAGATGATTTTAATTTCGATAACGAGGATGTTCCCAGAGCAAAATAGTATGGGGTATATTTTTCTCAACTTCTGCGTCTTTCTAGAGCTTTGAGTTGAGCGCTGTAATATTCGTACTCTTTGTTGTTGATGTTGCATGTTGTTTAACGGCTATTAACACAGGATAGGATATTTAGAGCCGCCCCATAGAGAGGGGAAGGATACATAGGAATCCGGGAACCGTGCCCTACTCTTATTATCGAATAGTTTCCTATGGTTCTTTAGCGTGATCGGTGGATAGACCGATACACGGGACCGCCCGGTTTATGTCCCCATCCGACGGACGGGGCTAAGGGAAAGTGTCTTGCCCAAGAACACACCGACGAAACTCAGTGGCACCACGGAGGATTGAACCCGGGGCCTACGGTTACAAATCCGCCGCGCTACCGACTGAGCCACGCCAGCCCTCGTACTCTTTGTATAATTAAAATGCTACTTCATCATGGCTACCGTTACCATTAATTAGAAAAAACATTTGCAAACGTGTATTATCGTAAACCTGATCTACCTTTTAAATAGTAAAGTTTTTAAACTCTTCTGTGACAAAGACTACGAGAGGTGTTCAACTTATAACTGAACACTTTTGTTTAAGATGGTTTTTTTCAGCGGAAGTGATTATCATAAAAAATGCGAGATTTAATGATGTGAAACTGTCATTTAGAACGTATGCATTTAAAAATAATCTACAATTTCACGCGGTTCGTTTTTAATTAGGTGTACACTATATTCCAATTTTAAACCTAACCACAAATATAGATGTTGAATTAAAAGCTCGACTTTTTACCGCAATATTAATAAATTGACAGATAATGGGACAGTTTGCTCGTATGTTACTGATAATTTTATAAATTAACCATAATAACTATTTTAATCATATTTTATAAAAAAATGAACAGTTATTGTTGATGTATATCATATACCTTATAAAGATATGTTTGGTAAAAAATTATATTATTTATATTATTTTTAGAAGTATTTCCAAATGTGTGTGTTTTGCCCCTAAATTTTAAGTTATATATTTTTTCTATCTTTATGAAACTTGAACTTATGAAACTTTTTTTTTTATAGCGGAGGAAATCACAAAAATGCCTACAGTTGATGTTTTGAGATTTCAAACGACATCTCCTCCGAAACTACTTAATCCATTCCAGTGAAATATCATATACATGTTCCTTGGGTTGGCCTCTATCAAACTTGTGTTTTTTTTATCGTCGAATAATCAAAATGACCGCCACGACGTCGACGATCCTAATTTTACATAGAGTTATATAGGAAAAATGACATCTTCTCTGAAACCTCTTGAAGGATTTTGTTGAAGCTTTATCACAATGATTGTTGGGTTAGTGGGCCTCAGAAAACTAGGTCAAATTTAAGGAAAATTCAAACGACATCTCCTCCAAAACCTCTTATTCGATTCTAATTAAATATCATATACATGTTCCTTGAGTTGGTCTCTATCACATGTGTATTTCGTTGTCGTCGAATAATCAAAATGGTCGCCATGGTGACCCAAAGTTTACATAGAGTTATATAGGAAAGGTTCAATATGACATCTTCTCTGAAAGCTTTTGAAGGATTTTGTTGAAACTTTATCACAATGGTTGGCGTCTATTAAGTTTGTGTTTTTTGTTTTCTTCCAATAGTTTGCCCCTCTGACCGTTCTTATACCATACACATGTCATCATTTTTTGTTTTTGGTGACCCATCCATTGCTTCAATATACATTTTTTTTAAATTTTATTCAAACATCAAGTATCAAGTGTACATGTATACATATGTTTTTCAAATATTACATTCAAGTCCCAAAGAAAACAAGTCCTGCTAAATTAAAAAACACAAAATATACCAGAAATATGTTAAGACAAAATACTCATTTATTCTTGTAATTATTGTTTGTTTTGAGCGTGTTTTTAGTCGACAGCGTTTTGTGAATGCAAATAAACTTGTCCTCTCTGCGATGGTTACTGTTATTGCGTTTTAAATGTGTCTGTTATGTTTTGCAATCGCGTATTTGTGTGCCAAGATCATTGACCTGATTCTGACTTGACACGTTATCATGTATGAATCATAGTTACACATTTTTTTCCTGAGACGAAGATATAAATTTATGATTACGTGTTATTGGACAATTAAACAACCATGTATGGCCTTACACATGAAGGAAACCTTTCTTTTATCTTTTTATTTTAAATTGAAATGCAACCTCACCGTAAGAAAATAAATGCACCTCTATTCATATTCATTATTGTCGGTTCTAAAGCTAGCGTGAACTGATGTTAATCTCACGACTGTAAACATGTTAACAAGCATTATAGCGATATTTAAGATGTTTATGACATACCATTTTGAGTATGTTTAACGTCAATTTCTATGCATAGCTGGTGCATAGCTGGACTCAGTTACCTTCAATAATTAGCCACATTTCAAAATTGATATAATATTGCATATCATATATTTAACAATGGAATATAATATGGCAAAGTGCTTGCATAACAAAACATAATGGGCAATAAAAAGGTTATCATGAAATCAAGGTCATTGTTACTATATTCTCGTTAATGTCAAATGGAATGTTATGTCACTGTGTATTGTATATATCTGCTTAGATAACGCGATATGATAATTGCATACTGTGCAAATTTACGAGGGCATTCAATAATTTTCGTCAATACATGGCTTTTGTAGAAATTGCATGATTTAACTGCTAAAAAAATCGTGCATGTTATGGTTATTTCAGTAGCAATATACAGGCGAAATCGGGATTTAATCCGATATATCTTGACCGAGTTATTCATTGAATTATATACACTCATGTGCATTTTTGTTCTGGCTTTTATTCAATGTTGAATTGAATTCAAGGAAATCTCTGAAATTAGGTATTATATTAAAGCACCATGTACCTTAAAAATAAATCCAAACAGATACATGCCGAGATATGCGACATATACGGCACATCTGTTGTTACTTTGAGAACAGTTTCATGTCGGTAAAATGAAAATTCCAATGGAATTGAAAACGGTAACAATGACACTAAAGAAGACAATGGGCCAGGCAGCCCGGTTGTTGCAGCATCAATGCTGAACATTCTGCTGTGAATGCAAGGGATGACGAGGATAGTGGTTATACTAATACTTAGATAGTTCATAAGGTGGACATTTCAGAAGGCAGTGCCCATCACACTTTGACCAACTGTTTAAAATTTAAGGAACGATCCCTCATTTGCTGACATCAGAACAAAAGGTTAAACGTTTGAAATGTGCAAATCTTTTCTTTTCTGAAAAAATATCATAGTTTTAATTCAAAAAAAAATGTCTGAGCTACTTACTGGGGATATTATTTTAAACCTCAGCGACGCATGAATAATAAACAATAGCTCAACAAAAAATCTGACAAGGTCAGTGATTGCGGACAAAAAAGGGGCAAAACGTCCTTTATGGCATTTGTTTCTATCCTAATGCGTTTGTGGTTCAGATACCATGCCAAGAAGGGAAAATCACCACAGGTGCATTTATATACTGTCGGAATATTCTACACGAAAAAGCGTTCGAGTAACGTTTTAAATGGCATCCAGCTAATTCATGACAATGCCTCATCTAACAAAAGCGAAATTGTTCAGCCGTTTTTGAGGCAAGAGAAAGTAGTACGGCCTCACCACCCACACTTTTCACCCGATCTAAGTATGTGTGACTTTGTTTTCTATAGCTAGGGAAGACTGCTTTGCATAATTTTCGTCATTGGTAACGATTGCGAAAGTGTGTTTCAATATGTTGAGGGCTTATGACAGAAAACGAATCAATATTCGTTATATCTGTAATATCTGATGATCATATTGCAAGTGGCAGAATTTATTGTATGCCCCTCGTAATGTGAACAGCCTATATAGTCATTCAAGTGCATACCCACCCGAACTAAGAGTACATTAGCTCCACATACAATGAAGGACATGGCCAATGTATGTGAAAACTTGGCCCGTGGACAGAACACCGTATTCATACTAGTATTCCTATTCCAACTATTTTAAATTCCAACTATTTTAAATAGTTTATCTTTTCTTCTATATAAACAAGGTCATTGGTGTTGTACCAAGAAGTCGCTCCATGGTATATTTCTAGGTATCCACAGGACTACACGTGCGCCACGTAATTAAAAACCCATGATGACAAGAATACGAAACTTAATGAGTAAGCATTGACACTTGTGAAACAAGGGAAATAAATTACGGAATATGGGTAAGGTTACGGAATATGGGTAAGGGGAATCTTAGTCTCCGTCTGCCAAGACCGTATCATGCGTATGTCTTACTTGCAGATAGCGTTGGATCTGACGATCATAGCGTAGCGAAGACATCAGAAGCATGCCGGATGACCGAGGCTAGGCTTAGTCGCTTGTTCTGTTGTTGCTTTACTTGCTCACATCTTTTTACCAAAGAAGGTCCTTCCAGTTGCGTATTTCAAGCGTATCTTCATTGCAGTCGTTTTCTCTTTTATTGAGCTATTGTTTGTCGCAACATTAGGCAGGTTACCATTCACGTGTTTGCTATTTGGTTTAAAAGTGTAAAATTGTAAACGTAGATGGACCACAACTTAAACAAAGATTGGATCGAAAGCAAACGCTTTTATCTGATATTTGTTTCAATTTGAAGTTTAATGTGTCACATATCTTCTCTTTTTTAAAACTTTTTAAAACTTCTATGGAAATGAGTGTTCTTAGATATCTTGTCGAAACTTCTAATAAACAAAAAAAAATCTGCTAGATATTCGCGCATAGCTGGAACACCCGGTTTGTCTATGTTTTTTAAGTTAAACCAGTGCAGTATGAGAGTTTGCCAATTTGCGTGACATTTTGCGCTATTGACAATTGGGAACCAGTTTATTTCCATGAAAACCCCAAACTCAGCCAAGCCTTGTATTCTTTGAAGAGTTCCAAGGGTCTTTAACAAATAAACAATGCTTATATTCTTGTAATTTCACGGTGACCGATTTCTTTGCAATGTAACATTGTAGTAAACACTATTCAAACTTTTAATCCACGTAACACGTAGTAAAGTGCAAAGATGCACATTTTATATCAAGTTTATCGAAGGCCTATTTCCCTTAACCCGCTAAGCACGGACTATAATAGCCTTTGCGTCCATTGTAAACCTAGATCAGTCTGCGAGTAAACCCTTTGCCACATAAGTGGAATGGTCTTAATTCAAAGAAAGAACAGTCCCATTATATATATGTAGCGGGTTAAGGGTTAACACTACCTCCACACGTAGTCATTTTTTCCCTCTCGCCAATGTACACATCGTCGGATACCCCCGTGTGATTTGTTTCCGTTACTCTCCACCGAATGGAGTATAACGTAATCAATCAAACGTGGGTTTCGACGATGCAATGTACATTACTTTGCTCTACTTTTGTTATAGCTAATGATCTAGTAAGATTAGTGAGAATTAGTCTGACACTAATTGCTGTATTAAACAAGTGTCATCCATGTTTGTTTATATTGATACCTTGTGGTTATAGTATGACTGATATCCATCACGGCTCCCTAAATAGAATAGAATACAATTAGGGCAAAAAATCAATTTAAATATATATATGTTAAACATTGTTAGTGATAGTTGAGATATTCACCTGGGTCAATGTCCTACATTGTTAGTGACAGTTGGATGCTACATTGTGAGTGATGGTTGGGAGCTACAACTGGGTAGATGTCCTACATTGTGAGTGATGGTTGGGATCTACAACTGGGTATATGTCCTACATTAGAAGTTAGGAGCTTACACTGGGTAGATGTCCTACATTGTGAGTGATGGTTGGGATCTACAACTGGGTAGATGTCCTACATTGTGAGTGATGGTTGGGATCTACAACTGGGTATATGTCCCTACATTGTGAGTGATGGTTGGGAGCTACAACTGGGTAGATGTCCTACATTGTGAGTGATGGTTGGGATCTACAACTGGGTATATGTCCTACATTAGGAGTTAGGAGCTTACACTGGGTAGATGTCCTACATTGTGAGTGATGGTTGGGATCTACAACTGGGTATATACACTACGTCGTGGTTGATAGCACTGGGCGTCTGTTGATTTCAATTTAAACTACTAGTAATTCTGTGCTTTATTTGTTTGTTGTGAAAGTTGGGAGAGTATATGCTCTACACAGTGGACGGCCGCTCAAGGCGTCAATTTGGTCAATGCATTGTTATTGAGAACGGAATGGTCATATTCCCTACATCTGTTGTAATTGCTGAGGGCGTCAACTGGGAATATGATCTACACTGTATGTGCTTCCTGGGAGCATCAACCTTGTTAATGCTCTACATTTAGGTTTTGGATCTATGCTCCTCAACATTGCGAGCCAGGAGTTTCAAGTAGGCCCGGCCCTATCTCTACAGTGCAATCTAGTTGCTTAAACTGTTCAAAGCGGTATTGTCAACCCTTCTATGTTTTTTGATATTATCTTTCCTTTTATTTATCTTTGTAATTATTATTTGTTTTCTGTGAGTGCTTTTGGTTGGCTATGGTCCTTGAATGCTTCATTTCCTGTTTGTTGTTTGTTTCTGTGAGTGCTTTTGGTTGACCGTGGTCCTTGAATGCTACATTTCCTGTCGTTGTTTGTTTCTGTGAGTGCTTTTGGTTGACTGTGGTCCTTGAATGCTATATGTTCGGCTTGTATATCTGATTTAGTTTGAACCTTTAGCTGAGTAAAGAGAGTTTAATTAACAGTATTGTTGTGATACGGGAAATAATTCCCGCGTGAGAAAGATTCTTGCGATATAGAAACGAGTGCTTTTGCGCTTTCTCACAAGGGAATTATTTTTTCGTATCATGACAACAATGTTAATTAAACAATATATTAAATATTCTGTGATGAATTTCTATTCAATCGTCAATATTAACGAGTTCGCTTGCGCACGAGTTTTCTATATCGCAAGAATCTTTCTCACGAGGGAATTATTTTTCGTATCATGACAAACAATGTTAATTAAAACTATATATTATATATCCTGTTATGAATTTCTTTTAAATCGTCAATATTTTTACACCAGTTTGAACGAGAAACGCCACGACGATGTAACGTCGCACAAACAAAACAAGTGGAACCGGAACTCTTCGTTAGTTTCCGTAATCGGTATTTCCAAGTAGCGGAATCTGACCGAAGACGTCCGTAAAACAATCGGAACGTCATTTGGCGCCATTGACAGAAAAGGCCGAGCAATGTTCCTCCTCTCCAGTGGGAGACATTTCGCAGTAGAGCAAACGAGTAGATATAGCTTTTCTATTCCAAGTATTTCCTATACACATCACAGACAAAATTAATATGTAATATAACGCGTTATTGTTAGTGATCATTTGGAGTTTCAACCAAACCGGTATATGCCCTTCATTGTAAAAGCTAGTTGTAAGCTTGTTCTGAGCATAGGCTTTACATTTTGAGACTAGTCAACGCTCTAACTATTGGCTATGTTGCTTTACGTTGTGAATTTGGAGTTTCAATTGAATTTAGGGTCTACACTCAGGGATCAAATTTCATATGTTAGCAACTTCCTAAACAAAACAAAGTCCGAAGGTTTTCTACTTGCTATTTTAATAAAGCCCTGTTGTCAACCATTTTATGTTTGCGATGTCATATACATTGCCTCTTATTTATCCTTGTGATTGTTGTTTGTTTCGATGCGTGATTGATTGTGGTCCTTGAATGCTCATTTCCTGTTCGACATTATATCTACTTTTACTGATGGCGAGCGATATTGTTCATTATATCAGCGATAGGGTTAGTTTGGTGCGAATTACTGATCCATGCTCTACATTATAGTGTATGAGGTTCAACAGGGTTTATTCTCTACATTGAGAGCTTCTACATTGAGAGCTAGGATCTTCATTGTCCTTTGTTCTCTACAATGGGGAAGTATAGAGGTCTCAACAGGGTTTATTTGCGTGCTATACACAGTGAGTGATAGATAATAACTTTTACCGATTCTATTTGTTACAATGTAAGATAGTTAAGAACTTCAACTGAGTATTTACTCCACATTGTGAGTGATAATTGGGAGGTTGCTTCACTTGCGAAATCCTTTACACTGGGAGTAATCCATATTCAACTGGGCCTGGTGCTCTATATTGTGAACATCATACATGAACTGGGTCTGGCACTCATCATTGCGATTATCGCATGAAGAGTATTTTCTATTGTCCAAAGTCGTATGATATATTCAATACAGGAAAACGGAAGTGTACTGATATTTCGTATAACGGCCCACTTTTGCCGTTATACCAGATATCATACAAGGGGGTGTGGCTAGCGATAAAACAGTGATAATATATATCCAGACATATAGAATATCCAACTTGGTGTTACAAGCATATATCATGAAAATATCTCGACTTACGCCTCGATATATTTCATGATATATGCTCGTAACAACTCGTTGGACATTCTATATGTCTGGATATAACTGGATTTATGCTCTATATTATGAGATGGTAATTGAATTCAACTCGCAATGCTCTTTATTGCGGGTAAAGATTGATAGCTTTTACTTTTATACTCTCAGATATGTGCCCTACCTTGTGAGCGAGATAGTTAAACACATTATTGGAGTCTATGCTCTACATTTTGAGTTGGCATATCCCACTGGGTGTGTACACTGTGTGTGCAGTTGAAAAGCTTCAGCTGTCGTACATGGTGTGTGATGGTTGTTTAAGCACGTAATAATGTAAAAGACAAGAGGTGGATGCAAGTCAAACAGTAAAATGAAACAAATGGTCCTATAAAAATCACAGCACCCAAACAATGGTACCGTAGGTCCGCACTGCACCATAACACAGAGCAAATTAAGTATACAATGAAAAGGACAATACACAACACAAAGAGTGGTGAAGACAGGATTACCGACTTTGAACGGTCAGTAGGCAACAAGTAATTTATACATTCACCGGCCGCAGCAATCCAAAAAAGCTTGTAAAAAATGTATAAATAACTAGAGTAAGCCGATATGGAGATATGGAGTGCCCTCGCATATCCCAGCACGTTTTAATGAGTGGCATGTATTCAGACTTGAGCCAGCGATAGCACAATGAATGTTTAAAGTGTATTGCAAACGGAGAAGCAGGATAAAACAAACATCCGATATATACTAAAAAACATTTCGACACCTCCCCACCATCCAAAAATGAGAAAAATGGTAATACAGAAATCACAGCACCTAAACGCAATGGCACCGTAGGTCCGCACTGCATCACAAAGAGCAAATTAAATGTATACGAAGGAGACAATACACAACACAACTAGTGGCGAACACAGGGTTACCGACAATGGACGGTCAGTAGGCAATAAAGCTTAGCTTAAATCGATTTTATGTGTTCACATCCTCGCTATTATTCTGTCTTCAGCGCTGAAATTGTCCAGACAGTGTAAACAAGAAGCAGTCCGAGGGACGGCCATATCCTCTATCGGGTCTTGTGCCCGACACGTCTCATTATGGTGAACATTTGTGCCAAGTTATTTCAAAATTCCTCTGTGCAAAAAGAAATGATTTAACAGTAAAGCGGATGAGAATATACAACAAAACGGATAATAGGTTTACCTTTGTGTTATTTTATGTGCTGAAATTCAAATGTACAGTTATTGCATGGTGGTCCGAATAGCAGACATTTTGTTAATTCTGAAGTTATTGAAGAAACAGTTATCTTTGAATGTACCCATATTGACCACTTGATCATGCAAGGAATGTTGAATACCTTACCATGTTTAGCCGCAAAATATGTGTTCCTGGGTTCTGAAGGTATCGTGACTTTGACCTTTGAGCTACGGACCTGGGTCTTGCGCGCGACACGCCGTCTCATTATGGTGAACATTGGTGCCGAGTTATTTCAAAATCCACGATGCATGACAAAATTACAGCCCGGACAAGCCGCTTTCTGCCCTTTAACCTCCAAGTGTGACCTTGAGCGTGAACTTTCGAGCTACGGACCTGGGACTTACGACCGACACGCCGTGTCATTATGGTGAACAATTGTGCCAACTTATTTCAAAATCCCACGATGCATGACAAAGTTACAGCCCGGACAAGCCTATTTCTAACATTTAACCTCCAACTGTTACCTTGATATTTGAGCTACGGACCTAGGTCTTGCGCGCGAACGCCGTCTCATTATGGTGAACATTTGTGCCAAGTTATTTCAAAATATCACGATGCATGACAAAGTTACAGCCCAAACAAGCCTATTTCTAACCTTTAACCTCCAACTGTTACCTTGATATTTGAGCTACGGACCTGGGTCTTGCGCTCGACACGCCGTCTCATTATGGTAAACATGTGTGACAAGTTTTTTAAAATCCCTTAATGCATGACAAAGTTACAGTCCGGACAAAAAAAATTACAGACGGACAGAAGGACGGAAGGACGGACGGGGGTGTGTGTGTGGGGGGGGGGGGGGGCGTGTGCGGGGAAAACCTAAAGTCCCTTCCGGTCCGGACCGGTAGGGGACTAATAAGAGTACACCCCATCAAAAGTAAGGACCGGTAGGGGACTAATAAGAGTACACCCCATCAAAAGTAAATCTCTAACAATAATGTCCACCTCCAAGATAACTCTCGGGCATTTGTTTGCGCCAGTGCACTATTGTTATAATGGCATTCAAGTTGATACTTATTTTGTTATGCAACAGGACCCTATTTTGAAAAAAAATATGTTTGAGGCCTACCCCACCAAGACCAGTCCCCAGGGCATGAGGCCTGGAGCCCACGCAAAGAATCGTTGCATATGTATTGACACTTGGGGAAACGGTTATACATACACAATTGCACACTCTTACATTTAAGCATGTAGTAGTCGGTGTACTGTTAATATAAAACCATTCAAACAAACATCAGCTATATTGCGTCAGTGCACACCTCTGACAATGGATTCAGTTTGATATGCAGCAAGACCCTACATAAAAAGACTCCCTAACCCAACAAATCCAACCCCTATTGCATGACCTAGGGGACGGCCATGCAAAAACCCATAATATGTTATTGACCCTTGAGGCAACAATAATATATACACAATTTCATACTCCTACATATAAGCATGTAGGAATAATTTTACCTTTTATTTAAAACGACTTCGACCCTACTAATCCCTCCACCGGGAAAGGTACGAACAGTTTAATACCCACTTGTACATGTACACATATATACCAATCATATACCAAACACAATTATACAACATACAAACACAAACAAGAGAAAAAAGTAGCAGACTCTGTTTTACTGAATCTGTTCATGAGAGGTAATATTACTAATATAAGGTACAATACCCTAGTACCGGCTTAAGCGGTGTTGACAACGATTGGCCAATAAGTAATAGCACTACTGATTTGTTGTCGGGCGACATTTTACAGCCGCCACACAGCACTTAACAAACGCTAGTCTGAATATCAATACATACTGAAACGGGGATTCATTGGAAGCAATCAACACAAACAACAGAGAAAAGCAGCAGACTCGGTTTTATCGAGTCTGTCTATGAGAGGTTATATAGGGCAAAGTTTGAGACATCGCAAGCAGACAAGGACTGGCAACATATGGTACCGCCTTGACATGGTAACAGGTAAAAGGGGCCATTGGGGGTTTAAGCCGGTTCTATGATGCACCAAATCCCAGTATTAGCGTATTATTATCATCCCAGTAAAACGCCTCAGTGTTAAAACGTTTCACTGTAAATAAAGTCAGATGTTATCCTCTTAACAAACTCGGATAACAATGATAAGTTCATTCCATTCAAACCTAAATAAAACCTAAATCCCATGGTAAACATTTCTACGTATAAACATAAATCAATTGGGTAAAGATTTAGAACAGCTTTATTGCACATGCATGTACTTTAACGTTTGTTTCCCACGAATCAGGTGTATGCTAAAATTCGGATTCTTTTGTCAGCTCCTGTTGTCAGAAAGTGCACAAGCGTCAACATACCTAGCTAGCAACAGCTAAGTTTGTTACGTTATCGCTACAGTTACAGCAATAGCTAAGTTTATTACGGTATCGCTACAGTTACAGCAACAGCTAAGTTTATTACGGTATCGCTACAGTTACAGCAACAGCTAAGTTTATTACGGTATCTCTACAGTTACAGCAACAGCTAAGTTTATTACGTTATCGCTACAGTAACAGCAATCTGTGATCATATAATGCATTACAATTTCTTCTTGGGTGTTTATCGTAACCAAAAGCATGCACATCATTAATTTTGATTAACATGAAATTGATATAAAAATGAAACTAGAACGAATTCGACGACGGGCCATCGCAAATCCCCACGCGTTCTTTGTGACTTTTTTTTAAGTAGAATACCGCAGGGGGCGTGAGGGTTACGTGTTGCATAGTATATTGTCTCTCGTGAACAGATGCAATAAAACCGAGTCTGCTACTTTTCTCTCTTGTGTTTATTGCTTCCAATTGTTCCGCTTTAGTGTTTATTAACACACGTCAATAAGATAAAACACATATTTGACGCTGTATCCAAATTGGGTCTGGAGACAAAAATAGTGCTGCTTTTGCCACCTCCCTCGTTGTCATGTGTGGATGTTGCATGTAAAATATGGTTGAGTTCTGTTCAGAGGTAACTGACCCCATATTAACCTACCCTCCCCACCCCTTCTAACCAATCACTGGGCAGATGTCAAAGTTTAACAAAATAAAATTGTATGTTATATATCTTTCATACAGTAATAAGTTTAGCAAGTTGTTTAGATGAAATAATACTGTATATACAAGATATACTTTATACAAGATGTCTTCACGGGCTTGACCCCTACGTTCATTTATTCGTTACGTCATTAACATGTTTGACTGCTATTGATGTGTGTTTAATAAAATATTGTGTCTATGGCAGTAGTTTCTTGATTTTACAACCAAAAATGTATTATTTGCAGGATGCAACAAAAACGTGCTAAATTTTTTTCCTCAGTATATAAAAAAAAAACAGTGTATAGAATGTGTAGCGTCCTGGGTTTTAGTGGAAACCCAGACGCCCAAACAGCTAAGTTCTTGTCAGTGTGTTTCATGTAATTTCTTCAAGTTTAGAACGAAATTAGAAACAAGTTAATTAATTATATATTATATTTTGGAGGAATTGTGGTATTTCAGAAAATGCTAATATAATATAAATGGGGGTAACTAAAAAAATAAGTATGACAAGAACTTAGACGGTGTGTGTGTGTGTGTGTGTGTGTGTGTGTGTGTGTGTGATTTTCAGAATTACAGTCCCTTTACCATTTGAGGCCGAGAAGAATCCCTCGTTGACTCACCATTATGTGTGAGTTTTTGTGAGTGACTGTGTGTAGTGCTATGTATCTAATAGTATATGCTGTCTATTTGAAGCAGATATAGTGTTGACACACTGGATTACCATGCCGTAGTACATGATACCCCACCCAATCACTTTTTCCTGACACTGGGCCAACCAGACCTAGTACTACTTGTTTGTCGCGCAAGGGTTAGAAGTAAGTAATACCGTTTTTTAAAGTCTTTAGTAAGACGTAGTCAGGGAACCTCCCAATTGCACGGTAGACACTATTCTTTTTGTTTTTCATAATCTTTATTATTTACAATCAAGAACCAGATGGTGCAAACAGTCATCTGGACGGCACTCGTAAACGTAAGATACAGAAATTACTGGAATAATATTAGAATTAGAAAAAGGTTCACTATAGAAAGAAACTCTATCACTGTTCCTGTCACAATCACAGCACTGTTCATGTCACAATCACAGCACTGTTCATGTCACAATCACAGTACTGTTCATGTCACAATCACAGCGCTGTTCATGTCACAATCACAGCGCTGTTCATGTTCATGTCACAATCACAGCAAACACTGTTCATGTCACAATCACAGCACTGTTCATGTCACAATCACAGCGCTGTTAATGTCACAATCACAACGCTGTTCATGTCACAATCACAACGCTGTTCATGTCACAATCACAGCGCTGTTCATGTCACAATCACAGCGCCGTTCATGTCACAATCGCAGCGCCGTTCATGTCACAATCGCAGCACTGTTCATGTCACAATCGCAGCGCTGTTCATGTCACAATCGCAGCGCTGTTCATGTCACAATCACAACACCGTTCATGTCACAATCACAGCACCGTTCATGTCACAATCACAACACCGTTCATGTCAGTTCATGTCACAATCAAAGCGCTGTTCATGTCACAATCACAGCGCCGTTCATGTCACAATCACAGCGCCGTTCATGTCACAATCACAGCGCCGTTCATGTCACAATCACAGCACCGTTCATGTCACAATCGCAGCGCCGTTCATGTCACAATCACAGCACTGTTCATGTCACAATCGCAGCGCTGTTCCTGTCACAAGTCACAATCACAGCGCTGTTCATGTCACAATCACAATGTCACAATCACAACGCTATTCATGTCACAATCACAGCGCTGTTCATGTCACAATCACAGTACTGTTCATGTCACAATCACAACACTGTTCATGTCACAATCACAGCACTGTTCATGTCACAATCACAGCGCTGTTGATGTCACAATCACAGCGCTGTTCATGTCACAATCGCAGCACTGTTCATGTCACAATCGCAGCGCTGTTCATGTCACAATCACAATGTCATAATCACAGCGCCGTTCATGTCACAATCACAGCGCCGTTCATGTCACAATCACAGCACCGTTCATGTCACAATCACAGCGCCGTTCATGTCACAATCGCAGCGCCGTTCATGTCACAATCGCAGCACTGTTCATGTCACAATCGCAGCGCTGTTCATGTCACAATCACAATGTCACAATCACAGCGCCGTTCATGTCACAATCACAGCACCGTTCATGTCACAATCACAGCGCCGTTCATGTCACAATCACAACGCTGTTCATGTCACAATCATAATGTCACAATCACAGCGCCGTTCATGTCACAATCACAGCGCCGTTCATGTCACAATCGCAGCACCGTTCATGTCACAATCGCAGCGCCGTTCATGTCACAATCGCAGCGCTGTTCATGTCACAATCGCAGTGCTGTTCATGTCACAATCGCAACACTGTTCATGTCACAATCGTAGCGCTGTTCATGTCACAATCGCAACACTGTTCATATCACAAGTCACAATCGCAACACTGTTCATGTCACAATCACAGCGCTGTTCATGTCACAATCGCAGCGCTGTTCATGTCACAATCGCAACGCTGTTCATGTCACAATCGCAACACTGTTCAGGTCACAATCGCAGCACTGTTCATGTCACAATCGCAGCGCTGTTCAGGTCACAATCGCAACGCTGTTCAGGTCACAATCACAACGCTGTTCATGTCACAATCACAATGTCACAATCACAACGCTGTTCATGTCACAATCACAGCGCTGTTCATGTCACAATCACAGCGCTGTTCATGTTCATGTCACAATCACAACGCTGTTCATGTCACAATCACAATGTCACAATCACAACGCTGTTCACGTCACAATCACAGCGCTGTTCATGTCACAATCACAGCGCTTTTCATGTCACAATCGCAGCACTGTTCATGTCACAATCGCAACACTGTTAATGTCACAATCACAGCACTGTTCATGTCACAATCACAGCGCTGTTCAGTGCTGTTCATGTCACAATCGCAACACTGTTAATGTCACAATCGTAGCGCTGTTCATGTCACAATCGCAACACTGTTCATGTCACAATCGCAACACTGTTCATGTCACAATCGCAGCGCTGTTCATGTCACAATCGCAGCACTGTTCATGTCACAATCGCAGCACTGTTCAGGTCACAATCGCAGCACTGTTCATGTCACAATCGCAGCGCTGTTCAGGTCACAATCACAACGCTGTTCATGTCACAATCACAATGTCACAATCACAACGCTGTTCATGTCACAATCACAGCGCTGTTCATGTCACAATCACAGCGCTGTTCATGTTCATGTCACAATCACAACGCTGTTCATGTCACAATCACAATGTCACAATCACAACGCTGTTCACGTCACAATCACAGCGCTGTTCATGTCACAACCACAACACTGTTTATGTCACAATCGCAGCACTGTTCATGTCACAATCGCAGCACTGTTCATGTCACAATCGCAACACTGTTAATGTCACAATCGCAGCACTGTTCATGTCACAATCACAGCGCTGTTGATGTCACAATCACAATGTCACAATCACAGCGCTGTTCATGTCACAATCACAGCGCCGTTGATGTCACAATCACAGCGCCGTTCATGTCACAATCGCAGCGCCGTTCATGTCACAATCGCAGCACCGTTCATGTCACAATCGCAGCGCCGTTCATGTCACAATCGCAGCACTGCCGTTCATGTCACAATCTCAGCGCCGTTCATGTCACAATCGCAGCGCCGTTCATGTCTCGCAGCGCCGTTCATGTCACAATCGCAGCACCGTTCATGTCACAATCGCAGCGCCGTTCATGTCACAATCGCAGCGCCGCTCATGTCACAATCGCAGCGCTGTTCATGTCACAATCGCAGCGCTGTTCCTGTCACAATCGCAGCGCTGTTCATTTCACAATCGCAGCGCTGTTCATGTCACAATCACAGCGCTGGTCATGTCACAATCACAGCAAACACTGTTCATGTCACAATCACAGCACTGTTCATGTCAAAATCACAGCGCTGTTCATGTCACAATCACAGCAAACACTGTTCATGTCACAATCACAGCGCTGTTCATGTCACAATCACAGCGCTGTTCATGTCACAATCACAGCGCTGTTCATGTTCATGTCACAATCACAGCAAACACTGTTCATGTCACAATCACAGCGCTGTTCATGTCACAATCACAGCGCTGTTCATGTCACAATCACAGCGCTGTTCATGTTCATGTCACAATCACAGCAAACACTGTTCATGTCACAATCACAGCACTGTTCATGTCACAATCACAGCGCTGTTCATGTCACAATCACAGTGCTGTTCATGTCACAATCACAGCAAACACTGTTCATGTCACAATCACAGCGCTGTTCATGTCACAATCACAGCAAACTGTTCATGTCACAATCACAGCAAACGCTGTTCATGTCACAATCACAGCGCTGTTCATGTCACAATCACAGCGCTGTTCATGTTCATGTCACAATCACAGCAAACACTGTTCATGTCACAATCACAGCACTGTTCATGTCACAATCACAGCGCTGTTCATGTCACAATCACAGTACTGTTCATGTCACAATCACAGCAAACACTGTTCATGTCACAATCACAGCACTGTTCATGTCACAATCACAGCACTGTTCATGTCCGTTGAAAACGATTTAACACTGTTGATTTTTAATGTCCAGGGAAGAAGAGTTCATATGTTATATAAACAAAATCAGTGAGCATAAATTAGTATTACTATAATTAAAGTAACACTTAACAACCGTAAGTGAGTGCCGTTTACACTGCATCACTGCAATAGGGTGTGGACTGTTGCACTTGACAATGGAATAGTGAAACTTATATTATAAACAATATAACAATAAGACACGCTATGAAATTATAATTGATGTCAGCCAGATAGATAATAATTAGCATCACTGTTTTATTACGTCAAAAGACATAAAGAAAAACATATATATATATATATATATATACTGGTTATATGTCGAGATTCGGTAGTACACCAGCCAAGTCCGTCCATAAACTGGGCTATCTACTGTACTATGGCTATACTGGTTATATGTCGAGATTCGGTAGTACACCAGCCAAGTCCGTCCATAAACTGGGCTATCTACTGTACAATAGCTATACTGGTTATATGTCGAGATTCGGTAGTACACTAGCCAAGTCCGTCCATAAACTGGGCTATCTACTGTACAATAGCTATACTGGTTATATGTCGAGATTCGGTAGTACACCAGCCAAGTCCGTCCATAAACTGGGCTATCTACTGTACAATAGCTATACTGGTTATATGTCGAGATTCGGTAGTACACCAGCCAAGTCCGTCCATAAACTAGGCTATCTACTGTACAATAGCTATACTGGTTATATGTCGAGATTCGGTAGTACACCAGCCAAGTCCGTCCATAAACTGGGCTATCTACTGTACAATAGCTATACTGGTTATATGTCGAGATTCGGTAGTACACCAGCCAAGTCCGTCCATAAACTGGGCTATCTACTGTACAATAGCTATACTGGTTATATGTCGAGATTCGGTAGTACACCAGCCAAGTCCGTCCATAAACTAGGCTATCTACTGTACAATAGCTATACTGGTTATATGTCGAGATTCGGTAGTACACCAGCCAAGTATGTCCATAAACTGGGCTATCTACTGTACAATAGCTATACTGGTTATATGTCGAGATTCGGTAGTACACCAGCCAAGTCCGTCCATAAACTGGGCTATCTACTGTACAATAGCTATACTGGTTATATGTCGAGATTCGGTAGTACACCAGCCAAGTCCGTCCATAAACTGGGCTGTCTACTGTACAATAGCTATACTGGTTATATGTCGAGATTCGGTAGTACACCAGCCAAGTCCGTCCATAAACTGGGCTATCTACTGTACTATGGCTATACTGGTTATATGTCGAGATTCGGTAGTACACCAGCCAAGTCTGTCCATAAACTGGGCTATCTACTGTACTATGGCTATACTGGTTATATGTCGAGATTCGGTAGTACACCAGCCAAGTCCGTCCATAAACTGGGCTATCTACTGTACTATATATATACTGGTTATATGTCGAGATTCGGTAGTACACCAGCCAAGTCCGTCCATAAACTGGGCTATCTACTGTACTATGGCTATACTGGTTATATGTCGAGATTCGGTAGTACACCAGCCAAGTCCGTCCATAAACTGGGCTATCTACTGTACTATGGCTATACTGGTTATATGTCGAGATTCGGTAGTACACCAGCCAAGTCCGTCCATAAACTGGGCCATCTACTGTACAATAGCTATACTGGTTATACGTCGAGATTCGGTAGTACACCAGCCAAGTCCGTCCATAAACTGGGCCATCTACTGTACAATAGCTATACTGGTTATACGTCGAGATTCGGTAGTACACCAGCCAAGTCCGTCCATAAACTGGGCTATCTACTGTACTATAGCTATACTAGTTATATGTCGAGATTCGGTAGTACACCAGCCAAGTCCGTCCATAAACTGGGCTATCTACTGTACTATAGCTATACTAGTTATATGTCGAGATTCGGTAGTACACCAGCCAAGTCCGTCCATAAACTGGGCTATCTACTGTACTATGGCTATACTGGTTATATGTCGAGATTCGGTAGTACACCAGCCAAGTCCGTCCATAAACTGGGCTATCTACTGTACAATAGCTATACTGGTTATATGTCGAGATTCGGTAGTACACCAGCCAAGTCCGTCCATAAACTGGGCTATCTACTGTACTAGGGCTATCTACT
The DNA here is from genome assembly GCA_037043455.1 of Cyrtodaria siliqua. NCBI lineage: Eukaryota > Metazoa > Mollusca > Bivalvia > Adapedonta > Hiatellidae > Cyrtodaria > Cyrtodaria siliqua. Next base: position 2,358 of record JAWPHD010016111.1, on the reverse strand, counting down.
GTACTATGGCTATACTGGTTATATGTCGAGATTCGGTAGTACACCAGCCAAGTCCGTCCATAAACTGGGCTATCTACTGTACAATAGCTATACTGGTTATATGTCGAGATTCGGTAGTACACCAGCCAAGTCCGTCCATAAACTGGGCTATCTACTGTACTAGGGCTATCTACTGTACTATGGCTATACTGGTTATATGTCGAGATTCGGTAGTACACCAGCCAAGTCCGTCCATAAACTGGGCTATCTACTGTACTATGGCTATACTGGTTATATGTCGAGATTCGGTAGTACACCAGCCAAGTCCGTCCATAAACTGGGCTATCTACTGTACTATGGCTATACTGGTTATATGTCGAGATTCGGTAGTACACCAGCCAAGTCCGTCCATAAACTGGGCTATCTACTGTACTATGGCTATACTGGTTATACGTCGAGATTCGGTAGTACACCAGCCAAGTCTGTCCATAAACTGGGCTATCTACTGTACAATAGCTATACTGGTTATATGTCGAGATTCGGTAGTACACCAGCCAAGTCCGTCCATAAACTGGGCTATCTACTGTACTATGGCTATACTGGTTATATGTCGAGATTCGGTAGTACACCAGCCAATTCCGTCCATAAACTGGGCTATCTACTGTACTATGGCTATACTGGTTATATGTCGAGATTCGGTAGTACACCAGCCAAGTCCGTCCATAAACTGGGCTATCTACTGTACTATGGCTATACTGGTTATATGTCGAGATTCGGTAGTACACCAGCCAAGTCCGTCCATAAACTGGGCTATCTACTGTACAATAGCTATACTGGTTATATGTCGAGATTCGGTAGTACACCAGCCAAGTCCGTCCATAAACTGGGCTATCTACTGTACAATGGCTATACTGGTTATATGTCGAGATTCGGTAGTACACCAGCCAAGTCCGTCCATAAACTGGGCTATCTACTGTACTATAGCTATACTGGTTATATGTCGAGATTCGGTAGTACACCAGCCAAGTCCGTCCATAAACTGGGCTATCTACTGTACTATGGCTATACTGGTTATATGTCGAGATTCGGTAGTACACCAGCCAAGTCCGTCCATAAACTGGGCTATCTACTGTACAATAGCTATACTGGTTATATGTCGAGATTCGGTAGTACACCAGCCAAGTCCGTCCATAAACTGGGCTATCTACTGTACAATAGCTATACTGGTTATATGTCGAGATTCGGTAGTACACCAGCCAAGTCCGTCCATAAACTGGGCTATCTACTGTACAATAGCTATACTGGTTATATGTCGAGATTCGGTAGTACACCAGCCAAGTCCGTCCATAAACTGGGCTATCTACTGTACAATAGCTATACTAGTTATATGTCGAGATTCGGTAGTACACCAGCCAAGTCCGTCCATAAACTGGACTATCTACTGTACTATAGCTATACTGGTTATATGTCGAGATTCGGTAGTACACCAGCCAAGTCTGTCCATAAACTGGGCTATCTACTGTACAATGGCTATACTGGTTATATGTCGAGATTCGGTAGTACACCAGCCAAGTCCGTCCATAAACTGGGCTATCTACTGTACTATATATATACTGGTTATATGTCGAGATTCGGTAGTACACCAGCCAAGTCCGTCCATAAACTGGACTATCTACTGTACTATAGCTATACTGGTTATATGTCGAGATTCGGTAGTACACCAGCCAAGTCCGTCCATAAACTGGGCTATCTACTGTACTATAGCTATACTAGTTATATGTCGAGATTCGGTAGTACACCAGCCAAGTCCGTCCATAAACTGGGCTATCTACTGTACAATGGCTATACTGGTTATATGTCGAGATTCGGTAGTACACCAGCCAAGTCCGTCCATAAACTGGGCTATCTATTGTACTATAGCTAATATGGTTATATGTCTAGATTCGGTAGTACACCAGCCAAGTCCGTCCATAAACTGGGCTATCTACTGTACAATAGCTATACTGGTTATATGTCGAGATTCGGTAGTACACCAGCCAAGTCCGTCCATAAACTGGGCTATCTACTGTACAATAGCTATACTGGTTATATGTCGAGATTCGGTAGTACACCAGCCAAGTCCGTCCATAAACTGGGCTATCTACTGTACAATAGCTATACTGGTTATATGTCGAGATTCGGTAGTACACCAGCCAAGTCCGTCCATAAACTGGGCTATCTACTGTACTATGGCTATACTGGTTATATGTCGAGATTCGGTAGTACACCAGCCAAGTCCGTCCATAAACTGGGCTATCTACTGTACTATAGCTATACTGGTTATATGTCGAGATTCGGTAGTACACCAGCCAAGTCTGTCCATAAACTGGGCTATCTACT
>JAWPHD010016110.1:0-51566 GCA_037043455.1 Cyrtodaria siliqua | reverse complement strand
TGGAATTGTAAAAGTGTATGTATTGAAATGAGCGAATATACCATAGAAACGTGTTAACGTATTTTCCATGCGGTCCTTATGCACGGCAAATTACAAAATAAATGAGATTAGGCAATACTAACAACACATGCAACGATTTAGTAAATATTTCTATAATATTGTTCACAATGACATAATTATAATTCTACAATTGACATATTATCTAAATGAGACTTTTTAACGGTTATTAGATCGGACCTGTTTGGAACAAGTTAATTATCAAGGATTCATGGCATTACTTATCTCAATCGGTTACGAATACTGACAGACTATCACAACTGTTCTGCCGCAGTAAATAATAACTCCAGTGAACGTTACAGGCAAAGCAAAGCTGTTGCCGATAAAATAAACGACTAAACGAGATGTGTGAACTGTTACATCGCTATTGCTTCTTATGAATCATGATTTATAGCACAAAAGTGTTAACCTAGACGTTATTGTTACGTTACAGGTATTAATATCAGTTCCACTCCGCCCGCCCCATCCCCCCCCCCCCCCCCCACCCCAAACCCCGCGCACCACCACTAAAATTGGGTTCTGCTTTTTGTAAGAAACGTGTTACTGATCGGATTCGTATACACCCCCGCCCAATCCCACCTACAAAAACGTGTTACCTGATCGGACCCCCCCCCCCCCCCAACTCCACCCCCCCCCACCCCCCCCCCCCCCATCCCTTTTATTACTTCTAATTTCCGATTGGTTTCTTTTATTTCTCACAAGTCGGTTTCTCCTATTTATAAAAAAAAAAACCTTTCTGCCACTGGTTTCTTTTATTTCTTAGACGTGCTTTAAATGTCATTTACTGATATTTCAAAGTTATGTTTTACGTTCGGATTCTCTAATATAGTGTAAGTACGGCAACATATGATGTTTTCTCTATAATCCACAACATAATCCACACATAATCTACACATAATCCACACATACTACAGCCCGCTAATGTTTAAGTATTTGGATGGCATCTCATGAGAGGTTTTGTTAGACGAGACAAGCATCTTAGAGGACTTCAAACTTTGAAGTCTTCGAAATTAAAATTTTGGATTGATAAGTAATAAATTATTATAAGAATCTTTCATGGGTATCCGGTGAAGATAGGGAATTGCAACATGGTATCAGAGACATGGTGTGCGTTGACGCCGCCAGCTACTGATGTTTTGCATGTTTTCCTGCATACCGGATGTTGGCGAACGTGAATTTTATCTCGACCCTAGGGTGAGATGGAAATATCTAGCCCCGGTAAAATGACGGATTATAAGAATCTTTCATGGGTATCCGGTGAAGATAGGGAATTCCAACCCGACGTATAAGTGTTTTTATCGGAACTGAGGCTCAGTTCCGATAAAAACACTTATGGTGTTAGACCAGTCAGGAAATACTTCCGGGTCGTAGGGTGCTAAAATAGTTCCTTGAAAGAATCCAAAGTTTCTAGTTTGCATGTGTTTTTCCCAAGATTAGTTTCTATTTCATTGTTAAATCTAACCTGAGGTTAAAGTATTATGTCTGTTGTCATGAATAGTAAGTATTTTACTGTGTTTGTCAGGATTATTTCTTTGGAGGCTATGAGCACAGAGGTTAGGTAGAGATGTGGTTTTGACAGATGTTTATTTCAAAATACGCATAGTGTGAATGAATGACGCGGAATGTTGAAAAACTGAATCGGTGTTTTATTCCAGATATGGGACCGTTTGCTAGCCAAATGTGTTTAATACACAGAATAAAAGTGTATTTAAGCGAACGAATGTTGTGGAACTTGTGACTGATCTCCAAATATAGCCTATATTGCATTGTGTTCAATGGGCTGATTTTCACCGGTCTAACACCTTATACGTCGGGTTGGAATTCCCTATCTGAACCGAATATCCATGATAGATTCTTTTTCTTGCATATCAGAGACATGTTGTGCGTCGACGCCGCCAGCTACTAACGTTTTACATATTTTCCTGCATACCGGATGTTGGCGCGCGTGATTTTTATCTCGACCCTAAGGTGAGATGGAAATATCTAGCCCCGGTAAAATGACGGATATCCTTGTCCGGTATGCAAGAAATCCTTGTCCGGTATGCACGAAAATATTGTCTAATCGAGTTGGTTGATTTAAACATCGAGATAGACGTAGCCCATTGAGTTGTTTAAATTTTATCTTTTTTTTATTAAAGTATGTTTGACCATCCACATTTAATTAGTCGGTATAATGATGAACTTTTCCTCTTTGTTTATTTATTAATTTATGCATTGTCTTTCTGTCATTCTGTCGGGTGTGTCTGTGTCAGCCAATCAGAAACGATACCAGTGTTTCGGTAAACGTGTGCCGCTTCAAAACAGTTTTAGAAGAAGGTTTCGAGACGTTTGTCTTAAAAAAAATGCAAGCCTCTCTGATGAACAATAGAGTGCTTTCATGGTCGAGGGGTTAACGACATGTGTTGTAAGCCTTCTCGCTTCTCGCCTCTGCGGGGTCGAAACCCACTGGGAGCTTAACCTGTAAGAAAGGGTCGATTCTTACGGATGGTGGAGGTATACAGAACTGGTGGTGAGGTGGTCTGCCTCTACCATAAAAAAAATCGACCGTCATATATGGCCTAAAATGTGCTAAAAACGACGTAAAACACCATTCAAACAAACAAACTGGACTACTATATAAATCATAAAATAAACTAGGTACACATACTATGATGATCCAGAAATCACCGCCGCCATAAATGAATATAGTCATGTATACACACTAAAATCACATCAAATCATGTCAGATAAATTTTGCAAACGTTATAATGTGTAAACATATACTTGTAATAATAATAATAATAATAATAATAATAATAATAATAATAATAATAATGAAATAATAATAATAATAATAATAATAATAAAAAAAAATTAATAATAATAATAATAAAATAATAGTAATAATAATAATAGTAATAATAATAAAATAATAATAATAATAATAATAATAAATAAATAATATTTATTTATTTATTTTAAAAATCGACAATAAATATCATTATAGTCATAATAATACGACTACTGCTATTACTAATAGTACATACAAAATAAAACCAAGTAAACTTGATACGTAACAAAGCTCTAGTGTTCACCTAGGCTTACGAAAAATGAGAAATAAACAAATATATATTAAACAGTGATAACGTAATATTAATAGCATGGGAATGATGATATGATCGTACAATTTACATAGAAATATCTCTATCTACAAACTCTGATGATATCAAATATAAACTACATCTAAGCATTACAGACTTACTCTATCATGGCATGTAATCCGCAGAGTCATGAGGTTCACATCAAGTGGTGCGTTTGAATGATATGGATGATGTAGTGGTGCGTTTGAATGATGTGGATGATGTTTAGGTTACATTGCACCATTGATTTTCCTTCTTCGTTGTATACAGGAAGTATGTATGTCAAGAGACAAAAAATGCCCATTTTTCTCCGTAGAAAAGTTCTTAAACACCTATCAATCAAAAGATATTACTTTGTGCAATTTAAAAATCCAATAAAAACAGGGGGTCATGTATCTTGTAAGAAAAAAGCCATTCCGTTCAATTCTATTCTGTCAATTTTGCGCATGCTCAAACAGCCTGCGGACCAATTCTCCAGGTTTTACTTTCACTTTCATAGCTAGGTCAATTTTACTGAAACAACTCAAATAAAGACTAGGAAATGTTCCCAATACATCATTCTATGAATAAGAGGTTAAAATGATCAAAAATAATCACAACTGTGCATTTTGTGGCATAATTTAAGCAGGGAAACATTTTTTTTATAGGCACTATTTGACTATACACCACGGAGGCACAATTGCAATGGTGCAATGTAACCTAGAGTATACCATCAGGCAGCAGGTACTTAGACATATACATACGCATCTAATCTGCTACGGTTCCCCTAGGATTTCTTGCAGACTAAACGGTATTAAGCGATATTAATTCGTTACTTATTGAAGCCGTTTCAGTTGTGGTTCCATCAGACAAGACGATATTAGGCCCTCATACATTAATTGCTAGATTTTCATTTTCTCCCGCCCCCTGTTTATTCCCGCCACGAGGTTTAATTATTCGCTTCTCCCTTTTAAAAAATATTCAGGGTTAGAACGCACAGGAAATTGCATCTTTTGATTATTTCCTTCTGTTATTATAATTGAGTATTATTATTTATAGTATTTATTATTTATAATAAGTCACACTAATAGAAGGCAATAATCAATAGATGTAATTTCCTGTGTAATTACACGATACATTTGCTGTCAACCAAGTTATCAGCCCAATGTGATGTTTTAAATGTCAGTCTGAGATCGAAGTTTGATATCCGCAGCCAGAGCAGAGCCTGGTGTATTAGTTGATAATACACAGCTACCAGAGCAGAGCCTGGTGTATTAGTTGATAATACACAGCTACCAGAGCAGAGCCTGGTGTATGCTCTGGTGTATTAGTTGATAATACACAGCTACCAGAGCAGAGCCTGGTGTATTAGTTGATAATACACAGCTACCAGAGCAGAGCCTGGTGTATTAGTTGATAATACACTTGTCACATTATAACTTCTTAATTAGTTAGGTTGATGTAATTAATTCAATAAAGAAAATACCTGCAGGTCCATTAGTACATATAGTACACAGATGCATCAAAATGCATATATTGGCAATATATTAATACCATGCCGTAGATACATGACATGAAATCCACCTTGTCACATTATACTGACACGGGGCCGCTCTGTCCTAAAACTACTCGTTATTGCCGAATGTCAAGCACAGGAGTTACAGGTGCCATGTTTTATGAAGTCTTGCATTCTGGTTTTCTATGCTTTTGTTTGTTATATTCATATATACATGATCATGTTTGTGTTGTCTTACAATGCTGCCTTGTTTCTTAAAGAATATATCCTGAGGGGGATTTCTTTATTTACACTGTCCCTAGAACCGGGTGTAAACCCCATCGGCCTTTTTGCCATTTACCGTTTCAAGGCGGTAGCCATATTGGCAATCCATTTGTATTTGTGATGTCACGTGCCTTTCTTATTTTTAACGTTGCACGTGTTATTTGTGTTAATGCGTGTTTTGGTTGCCGTGTTCTGTGAAAGCTTCATTTCCTGTCCACCTTTATACTAAATGTGTTGGTATGACCCGGCCAGGGATTGAACCTAGAACCTGCGAGGCGGATGCTCGAACACTAGGCCACGCGGCGGTATCACAATAGAAGAGTTGTAATTTATACGCCCTTATAGCATAACCTTAGTCTTAAAACCTCTTTAAACTAAACTAAACAGTCCAGTTGTCAAGGAGATGTAAAGATTTTGTATAAAGTATACACAAAAATACTACTTCTACTTAACACTATACAGAAAGAGCGGTGTTTCAATCTTCAGGATATCATGTGCAGATAGTTATGTAAATTAATGATTCAGGAAATATATATAATATCATAATAATTCTATACCAAAGTAGCTATCCCACCAATAACAGACACATTGTATAGCATATGTAAACTGTTTCTAAACCTACTGATGACTAGGTATGTATATATATAACTTACATATTTTGAGAATCCAAACTCCATAGATACAGTATAAGCGGTTAAACCAGCCAGGCCAACCCCAAAACTGGGGCGTCGAATTAAGAGTTACCAACTCATAATTCCTTTTACGCATATTCAGTCACGGGTACTTTAATAACCCGTAAATAAACCTTTACTTTATGTCGGCACAAATACGTTATTATGTGACCTGAACGCCTGGATAGTGTTTTGATAAACGGTTTTGTAGTGTAATTTTGCTTATATTTAGCGGGTGAGGTTTTTTAACCTATTTGTATAATATTTATAATTAAACACACTAATATAATTATGAAGCTGTTGTACTTACAGTGTTTTAGATCCTCTTAATTGCTATAAACATCCTAAGTTGATGACATGATCACACTAACACAACAATCGTCCCTAATTGTGTTCTTCCGTTATGAAACATCCGTCCGAATGGCTCTCGATACGTTATGAGTGGAAAGGTTATTGACATTGGAGTGCGTCATTTCGCGCATTGTATTCGTACGTGAGTATGTATTTAGTCATGTTATTTTTGAAACAAGGGTCCGTATTCATAAAGCTTCTAAGCAATATCTTAAGTCAGATTTTATCAATTTTTTAAACACCTTTTTCTATCGATTTAATACGTTTTCTTAATAATGCTAATAAGGTTATGGATAAACAAGAGCATCAAGAATTGCAGGGCAAACCATAGTCCCCCACCGGCACAGACAAACAATTTCCAGACATTTTCTATGATGGAGGTCAAAGATCAAGGTCAAGTTGATCTTATTTTGGTACGCGACACACCGCTATCCCAAGATGTATTCACATATCAAGTTTGATATCTCTAAGTGTTGTAGTATTGAAAATACGGTCCGGACAAGCATTTTTTTATGACAGAGGTCACAGGTCAATGTAACAATGACCTTATTTTGGTACGTGACACATCGCTATCCCAAGATGTATTCACATACCAAATTTGATATCTCTGAGTGTTATAGTATTGTAAATACGGTCCGGACAAGCATTTTCTATGCATTTTCTATGACAGAGGTCACAGGTCAAGGTCACAATGACCTTATTTTGGTACGCGACACACCGCTATCCCAAGATGTATTCACATACCAAGTTTGATATCTCTAAGTGTTATAGTATTGAAAATACGGCCCGGACAAGCATTTTCTACGACAGAGGTCACAGGTCAAGGTCAAGGTGAACTTATTTTGGTACGCGACATACCACTATCCCAAGATATATTCACATACCAAGCTTGGTATTTCAAAGTCTTATAGTATTGAAAATATGGCCCGGGCAAGCATTTTCGGAACATTTTTTATGACAGAGGTCACAGGTGAAGGTCTATGTCACAGTGACCTTATTTTGGTACGCGACACACCACTATCCCAAGATGTATCCACTTACCAAGTTTTATATCTCAAAGCCTTGTAGTATTAAAAATATGGCCCGAACAAGCATTTCGGAAGGACGGACGGACGGACAGGGTGCAAACCTATAGTCCCCCACTCCCCCACGGGACCGGTGGGGGACTAATAAAATCTACAGCTAAATATTTATCTCAAAATAGATGGTAGTGTTCCTAATAAGGATATTAAAAGATACATGTATGTAAAAATCTTAAATGTTAACTTAAGTAATACACTCAAGAGATATGAAAAGGCAACACGGGAATTTCCGCTATATATTGTATGTACAATATGCTGCTTTTAATCGAATGGTACATGACTACGTAAGACTTGCTCTTTTGGAAAAAATACTAAAACAACAAATAATACAGCAAATAGTATTCCTTCAAAGTTTCATTATTAACAGAGTACGCGTTTTGCTCAATCATGTGAGCAAACTTAGGATGCAACATTTTGCAAACTATTTACGTTAAATACAGTACTGGACTAGCTCAGTTTTTCAAAGCGCAATTTCAACATTATTGAAGTTCTTGTTACAAGGTGTAGTGTGATTAAAACGTCTACAACATCACAGTTGTGTCCTTTCTCTAATTAACTGCAACTTTTTTTTTACAAAACATCTTGGGATTTCTTTGGAATATTATGTGCAATTAAGTGTGCAGTATATACAATATATAGCGGAAATTCCCGTGTTGCGTTTTCATATCACTTGAGTGTATGTTCCACTTAAGCTGCTTTATGAATACAGGCCCAGCTCATTGTACTATTAAAACTTAATATTTGTATCTTGCGAAATAATCAAAACCGCACACCATATAAAGTGAAATTGTAAATGTATCTTGCGAACGAAACAAAACCGCACATCATGTAAAGCGAAATTGTAAATATTTGAAGATTTACTAAAACACAATTTAAAATGTCCGGCAACTGAAAAAAGGGCTAAACTGAACTAAATCCTAAACTGTAATATCGAGTTGAATTGAGAAAACTACATGCATAAAAAAATGTAATACAGAGCACTGTAACGTTTGTGTGCTTTTCGTTTGAATTAAATTAAATATGTAACATTCAATGTATTTATAACATTTGAGTTCATCATTTGTCTCAACACGTTAGTATTAAGTCATACGGCTTAATATACTTTATGCTGTACGTTATCCATATCGATGGTAAGAACAATGCATACACCGTTTATTTACCAGATATGTAAATTAATATGAAATAGAACTCATTGACAAGGTCAATATATTTTCTGTGTATTCTGTTGTATTTGTTACAAAATCCAAACAAGAATGGTCAACTTTGTTGTATGCGTTTGGGTCAACTTCGAGTATTATAGATGGTCATCAACCATACTACGGCTTCGGTGGCATTCATAAACCTGTGTGTACATATATCTCAGTGGCACAGTATCTCAGTGGCATTCATAAACATGTGTGTACATATATCTCAGTGGCATATATCTCAGTGGCATAGTATCTCAGTGGCATATATCTCAGTGGCATTCATAAACATGTGTGTACATATATCTCTGCGGCATATATCTCAGTGGCATATATCTACGTGGCATATATCTGAGTGGCATATATCTCAGTGGCATATATCTCAGTGGCATTCATAAACATGTGTGTACACATAACTCAGTGGCATATATCTCTGTGGCATATATCTCAGTGGCATATTTCTACGTGGCATATATCTCAGTGGCATATATCTCAGTGGCATATATCTCAGTGGCATTCATAAACATGTGTGTACACATATCTCAGTGGCATAGTATCTCAGTGGCATATATCTCTGTGGCATATATCTCAGTGACATTCATAAACATGTGTGTACATATATCTCAATGGCATATATCTCAGTGGCATATATCTCAGTGGCATTCATAAACATGCGTGTACATTTATATCTCAGTGGCATATATCTCAGTGGCATATATCTCAGTGGCATTCATAAACATATGTGTACATATATCTCAGTGGCATATATCTCAGTGGCATTCATAAACATGTGTGTACATATATCTCAGTGGCATTCATAAACGTGTGTACATATATCTCAGTGGCATATATCTCAGTGGCATATATCTCAGTGGCATTCATAAACATATGTGTACATATATCTCAGTGGCATATATCTCAGTGGCATTCATAAACATGTGTGTACATATATCTCAGTGGCATTCATAAACATGTGTGTACATATATCTCAGTGGCATATATCTCAGTGGCATTCATAAACATGTGTGTACATATATCTCAGTGGCATATATCTCAGTGGCATTCATAAACATGTGTGTACATATATCTCAGTGGCATATATCTCAGTGGCATTCATAAACATGCGTGTACATATATCTCAGTGGCATTCATAAACATGTTTTAATTATCACAACTGGTCATTTATAAACGAAACAACATTTAGTCTTTGAAAACAAGAGGGCCAAAATGGCCCTAAATCGATCACCTGATTACTGGCACTTTATCGAACTTCTTTAAAATCTTATGGTCATGTACAATCTGTGCAAGTTTGGTTAAGACTGTTCAAGAAATATTGCTTCTGTTGTGATAACAACATTGATATAAAGACACTGAAAACGTTCGGTAAAGATCAAATACAAAATGAAGGTGCTAGAATGTAACACATGGGGCAGGGGCAAATTTGACCCCAGGGCTACATGTAATATATGAGAGCTGTGTGACTTGTGGTTTTAAGTTTTTCCCTATACAAGTCAATGTAAACATGTGACACCTGGGATTTGAACAAACTTGGTAAAGGACCATAAGAGTATAGTATATGCAAAATATTAAACCTCTGGCTCTTTTAGTTCCAGAGTAGGAGACTTTAATGTTTTCCTATATAAGTCTAGGTAAAACTGTAACCCCCGGGGCGGGACAAATTTGACCCCAGGGTCACCATTTGAATACATTTGGTAGAGGACCATAAGCTTATAGCAAATGAAAAATATTAAACCTCTGGCTCTTGCAGTTTCAGAGAAGAAGATTTTTTTTTATGTTTTTCCCTATGCAAGTCTATGTAAAACTGAGACCCCAGGGGCCGTGTCAAATGTGACTCCAGAGTCACCATTTGAACAAACTTGATAAAGAACCATAATCTTATAGTAAATGCAAAATATTAAACCTCTGGCTCTTGCAGTTTCAGAGAAGATGTTTTTTGTTTCTTATATAAGTCTATGTAAAACTGTGACCCCAGGGCCAGGGCCAAATGTGACCCCAGGGTCACCATTTGAACAAACTTGGTAAAGGATCATAATCTTATACAAAATGCAAAATATTAAACCTCTGGCTGTTGTAGTTTCAGAGAAAAAATCTTCTTTTTTTCCTATATAAGTCTATGTAAAACTATGACCCCCGGGGCAGGGCCAAATATGACCCTGAACAAACTTGGTAAAGGACCATAATCTTATATAAAATGCAAAATATTAAACCTCTGGCTGTTGTAGTGTCAGAGAAAACAATATCTAATTTGTTTCCCTATATAGGTCTATGTAAAACTGTGACCCCCGGGGCGGGGCCAAATTTGACACCGGGTTCACCATTTGAACGAACTTGGTAGATGACCATAATCTTATTGTAAATGCAACATATTAAACCACTGGCTCTTGTAGTTTCAGAGAAGAAGATTTTTTAATGTTTTTGCTATACAAGTCTATGTAAAACTGTGACCCCCGGGACTGGGCCAAATTTGACATCAGAGTCACCATTTGAACAAACTTGGTAGAGGACCATAAGCTTATAGCAAATGCAAAATATTAAACCTCTGGCTCTTGCAGTTGCAGAGAAGAATATTTTTGAAATTGTTTTCCTATATAAGTCTATGTAAAACTGTGACCCCTGGGTCCGGGCCAAATTTGACCCCAGGGTCACCATTTGAACAAACTAAGTAGAGGATCATAAGCTGATGCTACATGTTATGCATGAGAGCTCTGTGCCTTGTGGTTTCAGAGAAGAAGATTTTTTAAAGTTTTTTCCTATATAAGTCTATGAAAATAATGCAAAATGTCAATATACAAACTTTAGACCCCGGGGCACGGCCAATTTTGACCCCGTGGACTTCATCTGAACAAACTAGATAGTGGAGGTGTTGGCAATCATTTTAAAAGAAAAACTGTCGAAATTTGTCCGACGGTTCTTGAGAAGAAGATTTTTTAATGTTTCGACCATATATGGTAATGGCGTCCATCTTGGATGTCACGCTGACCTAATTTTAACAAATCTAAAAAGCATTCATCTAAGAATCATCCATATGAAGATTGGCCAAGCGGTTTCTGAGGAGAAGTCGCTTGAAGCAAAACTTAACGACGATGGACGGACGACGGACGATGGACGAAGAGTGATCCCAATAGATCACCTTGAGCATTCGGCTCAGGTGATCTAAAAATGATCAGGTGATTAAGTCAACAGCATTATTTGGGTTCAGATGTTTTGAAATACGAAAAGGCAAAATGAAAACTTCTTAGATCTCAAAAACGTTATACGATGACTGGTAGTATTATGTAAACTGCTGTATTTATATTTGTATATTGTATTTGGATGCATACTTTTTTTTGAAACTGTCCATTTTCATATTATTTTCAACTTAATTACAAAACAAAGAAAAATGTATTTTAAACCAGAAATGGCCAAAAATTGGTTAAAATATTCTATTCTGATCTATTCCATATTTAACCCCCACCCCACCACCACCCACCCCTCCCGCCCAACCTCTCAACGCCGATGTTCTAGTATATACGGCCTTTACGTTCATAATGCTATTCAGAAGAACATATCCTATATAAGTACTCAAATGCTAAATTGTCGGAACAATCAGATTTGTTCCGTAGTGGTTTCGTATAATATAATTTAAAATAGCTTAACCCATATATGAAATGGACTGTTCTTTCTTTGAATTAAGACCGTTCCATTTATGTGACAAAGGGGTGTTTTGGGGGAAATCAGCAGACGGACATGAAACCCTGATCAGCCGGTGTGATTATTTTTTACTTCTATATACTAGGATATTTATTTTGTACATTTGTACACAGGTACATCTGTACAATAATACACCTTAATCTAATATTCATTTTATTATTCGGGGTTAGCTCAAACCTAATTTCTTTAAATAGCAGTTCATCACAGATTGTGTTTGTGTTTTGAAGGCAAATTGCAAACAGCATATGAACTACTTGAAGAGGGGTTACACAGTATAGCGGGTTGTCCACCCCGTCATACGGCGGAGGGGTTACACAGTATAGCGGGTTGTCCACCCCGTCATACGGCGGAGGGGTTACACAGTATAGCGGGTTGTCCACCCCATCATACGGCGGAGGGGTTACACAGTATAGCGGGTTGTCCACCCCGTCATACGGCGGAGGGGTTACACAGTATAGCGGGTTGTCCACCCCGTCATACAGCGGAGGGGTTACATAGTATAGCGGGTTGTCCACCCCATCATACAGCGGAGGGTTTACACAGTATTAGCGGGTTGTCCACCCCGTCATACGGTGGAGGGGTTACACAGTATAGCGGGTTGTCCACCCCGTCATACAGTGGAGAGGTTACACAGTATTAGCGGGTTGTCCACCCCGTCATACAGTGGAGGGGTTACACAGTATAGCGGGTTGTCCACCCCGTCATACAGTGGAGAGGTTACACAGTATAGCGGGTTGTCCACCCCGTCATACAGTGGAGGGGTTACACAGTATTAACGGGTTGTCCACCCCGTCATACAGTGGAGGGGTTACACAGTATAGCGGGTTGTCCACCCCGTCATACAGTGGAGGGGTTACACAGTATAGCGGGTTGTCCACCCCGTCATACAGTGGAGGGGTTCACAATACAGCGGGTTGGATATGTCCATCCCGTCATACAGTGTATCTCACTTTATTGCATACGCATTTACAATCTCCGTTTACTTTCAATGTAACAGGAAACGTCAATATTCGTCCATATTGACGAGCATTAAAGTCAAATTGGGTGTGTTATGTATTGGATGTGTAATGTATACTCGCTCGTGATTTGTGCAATATGCTGTTCATGTCAAAGAAAGTATGTCACGTGATGTAAACACTGTTGATTTCAATGTGAAAATTCCTATGATGTAATAATGATATGTTTGTTTCAAATAAAAAATGTTGGTGAAAATTAAATGTTACAACCTATCTTATTGTTCTAATTTAAAAATGCGTATGCAATAAAAAGGTTGTTAGTTTTATATTGAGATATATGCACTTGTTCTTCGCGCATAAATATTGCGCTCCTAAAGTCGCGCAATATTAATACGCGAAAGAACTCGTGCATATATCCCAATACAAATCTAATAACCTATAAATATGTCATACCATATTCATAACCTCCTTTTATTTTCAAGGACAGGCTCAGTTTTTATTAAACATTAGTTTTTGCTATAACAATGGGAATACGCTAAATTTAGATCTAATGCACACCGAATATACGTGACTCTACCAGAATTGCAATATTGACCAGTTTGAAAGTCAGTTAGGCACGAGATACATCTTATTATTTTTTTTAGAAATAAATCAAGTGTTTTCTTTGTTCGTGGTCTAGAATAGTACAGTATAGTTCACTGAGATTCTATACATACATAATCTTAATAAAATACTTCAATAATATCGTATAACACGACTACATTCTAAGAGTACCTATTTTATTTTACAATAAGATTAAACGGCTCAACCAGCACAGTAGTTAAGACCAAAGGGTATCTGTAACGTTCGACAATTCCCATTGTGGAAAAATTCTGATACTATTCGCTACTTATACATAAAACGTTTGCAAAACATATGTTTCTCACTTCCGGTTTCCGGTTTTCTAATCTAAGAAAAGGATACAAGTACGCTGAGATTTAGTCTATCGGAAATATAACTTCGTAGATATTATGTATAATTTTCTATTTGATATAGAGTGCATAGGGAAAATAGTACACTGACATTACTTACTACAGTGTACATTACTACATTAACATAATATGAATAAGGCACTGCCTCATGGCGAGCGTCGGTTTAAGTAAATAAAATGGTTACATTGTGTAATATTACTCATACTGTAATATCTTATAACATAGGGATTTTCTAAACCCAACTCAGTTGCTCCGTTCTAAAAAACGCAACCCACTTCTATTCACCAGGGTGTATACTTACTCCCTGTATTCACATACAAACTTTGCGATCATCACATAAAAAAAACTAATTCAACAAATTATTTAAGCATAACTTTTCGAAATCGAAATGGGGATCTACACATTATACTCTATTACTTCCAAATGAAACCGTGGAGCGCTGTGATCTAGTGGTAGAGCGTTGGACCCATGATCCAAAAGTCGTGAGTTCGATTCCCGCCATTGCGTTGTGTCCCTGAGCAAGACACTTTATCTGCATTGCTTAGTACTGGTTCTACCCAGGAAGACATCGAGAGTGATTCAAATAAGTTCATAGAGCTTTCGTTACAATCGATGTAAAATAAATAAGTTTAAACTAAATCAAACCAAGCACTGCAGTGTGATTTCCATTGTAATGTTGGCAGGGCTTTTACCCACTAGAAATTGTGAAGACTCCCGACCCTAGCCTGGTCATTTTGGTGGAGAAAAAATAGCGCGAAAACTGCCTAATTTGTGAAAAAATTGTTGAATACATGCATTGTTTTTGTGGGAGCAGGATAATATGAAACATTTTAGATAAACTTTCTTCTATGAACATATCCAGAACAAAACAATATTGAACAATTTAAGTGGTGGAAATGTTTTCCAAAATAAATAAAATAATAATATTAAATAAAATAAATAAATTAATAATAATAATTGTGAAGCAAATCGGCCACAGTTGTGAAAAAAATGACTTAAATAGTGAATAAGTGTCAGGTGAACTTGAATAAGCATGATCAGTATAATTATGTATGCATACTTTTTTTTTATGAGAATTCTCAGGATGATCCAATCTATTCCTATTTCCTAAATGTAAATGCCTTCACTTAGCAGCAATGATCAGGTAGGAAGGAATAGGATTGAATTGTTTCATGTGATACTGAATGTTGCGTTGTAAACCTTCTCGCCTCTCACCGCTGCAGGTTCGAATCCCGCTGGGAGCTCGACTTGTGAGGATGTGTCGATCCTTACGGATGGCGGGAGGTGTATAGTACTGGTTCTATATTACTGGTTCTACCCAGGACAAGTGGGTGGTCTGCCTCCACCACCCAAAAATCCACCGTCATATATAACCTTACATGTGTTGAAAATGACGTAAAACACCATACAAACAAACAAACAAACAAATCATCGATGATGTGTCATTTGAAATAATCAGTTCGTTTAATACCTTGTTCCCAAGTCACCACTCTCTACATCCCCTCTTGAAATTAAAATTGCGTCGAACGTCACTGACTGACGTAATCAGCATTGAAAATTGTCATAATGGTGACGTACTATTACGTCTACAGTACAGTAGGTGTTTCACTTTGTCTACAAAAAACCATAAAGGTTTACGTTTGTGCTTTCAAGTAAAAGAAAGGATATTTCACTTACCACGTTTGTTTTCGGATAAACAATTTAAGGATAAAAAGGTAGGCGAATAATTATTATTGTATATAACTATTGTTTCAGGTGAATTTTTATTATTAATAAGTGTAATTGAGACTTAAATGGCGCAGTGGGTCGTTAAATACCATTTGAACAAAAAGCAATGACACAGTTCACACAATCTCAGAAATTTATTACTATTAGATAGGATGGTCAGCGCTTAGCCAGCTTTCTTAGTCCTTTTGTCATATTGTATGTTCAATGAAATTGGACTGCTTTCAAGTATGTAGATCTGATATAAAAAAAAATAGATCTAGTAAAACTAACTTAATTACATATTGATGCAATCACTTTTATTTAAACATAATCAAGCACTAAATCGTTGATTTTGTTGTTGCTGAACAGTGGCAAGCGTCGTTTTAAGTTAATAGACTATAGCGATTTTATAATGTGTGCAATACTCATACTGTTATGCCTTACAGTGTACATCAGTGGAGTTGTCTAAACTCAATGCACAATGAAAACATCTGCTCGAGTGCTTCTACATCAAATTTGATTCATATTTTGGATTGTTTTTACATTTGTTGGTGTTTCTAAATGAATCATTTTAACTTATACTTTTACTGCAATCAAAAATTGGTTATAGTTTTGCCCTTCACAAAGGTAGTACCTAGTACTGTGAGTGTAATAGCAAAATAGAATAGAATAGAATAACTTTTATTTTCCAATCAAGGCCAGTGATGGGCCTTGATTGGAAAATAAAAGTTATTCTATTCTATTCTATTTTAAGCCAGAGAACCAGGCTATTATATTATATCTTTATTTTTTTAAATAATAAATATAAACGCATTCACTTTTATTTAAACGTAATTAAGCATTAAATCGTGGATTTTGTTTTTTTGAACAAATTAGATTGTAAAAAATAAATATGTTGAATTGAATGGACTGAGTCAGCGAAATAGAAGAGAAGAGAATCGAAAACAAACTTAATTTACATGTATGTTATATTCAATGCACAAGACCTCGCTTCCCTCGGTGAAATTAGCTGCATAACGTCGCTTCGCTCGATGTAATCTCGGTGTAATTAGCTTTATTTTCCTTCGAATAACACCTCGCTCCGCTCGGCGTTCATGCGAGGTTATAACGACGTGCTAGAAATACGATTCACCTGCACGGTGCACTGTTTTACTTGCACGATGCAACTTTACGGGCAGGTAACTCTAGCGGTTTGACGAAGATTTTTATTGCCTTAGTATGGCAATTTCAGAAAATCAACAACGCGTTAACCGTAAGGCGAGCTTACGCTCGCGATTATTCCAGAGTGATTTTTAATAGCGTAATATATTATAGTATAGTGTTTTAATGGCACATGTGTGTTGGAACGCTATGTAGTATATAGTTTCTATAGTGTGGAGGCCCTCCCAGGGGGTCCATGTTCCCATGTTTAATGAAAATATGACCCAATGTTCCCTTGTTCCCCAAACATATTTTGCTTTGTTCCCCAAAATATTTGTCCAATGTTACATTGTTCCCCAAATATGTTACCAATAAGCAGACAATGTGGCCATGTTCCCTTGTTTCTCAAACCCCTGGGAGACCCTCAGTGTGTTATTCAATATTACAGTGTTCTGTATAGCCTAATTAACTTAATTAACGTGGTTCATAAAAAGTTTTAAGTGTATAGCTCCCTAGTTAACATTGAAAGGGGATATCAACACAGTGTGTTGTGATATTAGGTAGTACATGATTCTCTATAATTTCTTCAGTGTCTTTAAGGTATAATATACATAGCGGTGCGACATAATGTGATCCACCTAGAGGCTCTTATAAAGTTTAAAGTGTGCAGATTTGTTAACTATAGTAATTATTTGTAACTATAGCAGTGTAATCAGGTTGCTGATAACAGTGATAATACTACAAAACCCCAGTGTTTACATTAAAGGTGCAGATCTGTAACTATAGTAGTGTAACCAGCTAGGTTGCTGATAACAGTGATAATATTACAAAACCCCAGTGTTTATATTAAAGGTGCAGATCTGTAACTATAGTAGTGTAACCAGCTAGGTTGCTGATAACAGTGATAATATAACAAAACCCCAGTGTTTATATTAAAGGTGCAGATCTGTAACTATAGTAGTGTAACCAGCTAGGTTGCTGATAACAGTGATAATATTACAAAACCCCAGTGTTTATATTAAAGGTGCAGATCTGTAACTATAGTAGTGTAACCAGCTAGGTTGCTGATAACAGTGATAATATTACAAAACCCCAGTGTTTATATTAAAGGTGCAGATCTGTAACTATAGTAGTGTAACCAGCTAGGTTGCTGATAACAGTGATAATATAACAAAACCCCAGTGTTTATATTAAAGGTGCAGATCTGTAACTATAGTAGTGTAACCAGATAGGTTGCTGATAACAGTGATAATATTACAAAACCCCAGTGTTTATATTAAAGGTGCAGATCTGTAACTATAGTAGTGTAACCAGCTAGGTTGCTGATAACAGTGATAATATTACAAAACCCCAGTGTTTATATTAAAGGTGCAGATCTGTAACTATAGTAGTGTAACCAGCTAGGTTGCTGATAACAGTGATAATATTACAAAACCCCAGTGTTTATATTAAAGGTGCAGATCTGTAACTATAGTAGTGTAACCAGCTAGGTTGCTGATAACAGTGATAATATAACAAAACCCCAGTGTTTATATTAAAGGTGCAGATCTGTAACTATAGTAGTGTAACCAGCTAGGTTGCTGATAACAGTGATAATATTACAAAACCCCAGTGTTTATATTAAAGGTGCAGATCTGTAACTATAGTAGTGTAACCAGCTAGGTTGTTGATAACAGTGATAATATTACAAAACCCCAGTGTTTATATTAAAGGTGCAGATCTGTAACTATAGTACTGTAACCAGCTAGATTGCTGATAACAGTGATAATATTACAAAACCCCAGTGTTTATATTAAAGGTGCAGATCTGTAACTATAGTAGTGTAACCAGCTAGGTTGCTGATAACAGTGATAATATTACAAAACCCCAGTGTTTATATTAAAGGTGCAGATCTGTAACTATAGTAGTGTAACCAGCTAGGTTGCTGATAACAGTGATAATATAACAAAACCCCAGTGTTTATATTAAAGGTGCAGATCTGTAACTATAGTAGTGTAACCAGCTAGGTTGCTGATAACAGTGATAATATTACAAAACCCCAGTGTTTATATTAAAGGTGCAGATCTGTAACTATAGTAGTGTAACCAGCTAGGTTGTTGATAACAGTGATAATATTACAAAACCCCAGTGTTTATATTAAAGGTGCAGATCTGTAACTATAGTACTGTAACCAGCTAGATTGCTGATAACAGTGATAATATTACAAAACCCCAGTGTTTATATTAAAGGTGCAGATCTGTAACTATAGTAGTGTAACCAGCTAGGTTGCTGATAACAGTGATAATATTACAAAACCCCAGTGTTTATATTAAAGGTGCAGATCTGTAACTATAGTAGTGTAACCAGCTAGGTTGCTGATAACAGTGATAATATTACAAAACCCCAGTGTTTATATTAAAGGGGCAGATCTGTAACTATAGTAGTGTAACCAGCTAGGTTGCTGATAACAGTGATAATATAACAAAACCCCAGTGTTTATATTAAAGGTGCAGATCTGTAACTATAGTAGTGTAACCAGCTAGGTTGCTGATAACAGTGATAATATTACAAAACCCCAGTGTTTATATTAAAGGTGCAGATCTGTAACTATAGTAGTGAAACCAGCTAGGTTGCTGATAACAGTGATAATATTACAAAACCACAGTGTTTATATTAAAGGGGCAGATCTGTAACTATAGTAGTGTAACCAGCTAGGTTGCTGATAACAGTGATAATATTACAAAACCACAGTGTTTATATTAAAGGTGCAGATCTGTAACTATAGTAGTGTAACCAGCTAGGTTGCTGATAACAGTGATAATATAACAAAACCCCAGTGTTTATATTAAAGGTGCATATCTGTAACTATAGTAGTGTAACCAGCTAGATTGCTGATAACAGTGATAATATTACAAAACCCCAGTGTTTATATTAAAGGTGCAGATCTGTAACTATAGTAGTGTAACCAGCTAGGTTGCTGATAACAGTGATAATATTACAAAACCCCAGTGTTTATATTAAAGGTGCAGATCTGTAACTATAGTAGTGTAACCAGCTAGGTTGCTGATAACAGTGATAATATTACAAAGCCCCAGTGTTTATATTAAAGGTGCAGATCTGTAACTATAGTAGTGTAACCAGCTAGGTTGCTGATAACAGTGATAATATTACAAAACCCCAGTGTTTATATTAAAGGTGCAGATCTGTAACTATAGTAGTGTAACCAGCTAGGTTGCTGATAACAGTGATAATATTACAAAACCCCAGTGTTTATATTAAAGGTGCAGATCTGTAACTATAGTAGTGTAACCAGCTAGGTTGCTGATAACAGTGATAATATAACAAAACCCCAGTGTTTATATTAAAGGTGCAGATCTGTAACTATAGTAGTGTAACCAGCTAGGTTGCTGATAACAGTGATAATATTACAAAGCCCCAGTGTTTATATTAAAGGTGCAGATCTGTAACTATAGTAGTGTAACCAGCTAGGTTGCTGATAACAGTGATAATATTACAAAACCCCAGTGTTTATATTAAAGGTGCAGATCTGTAACTATAGTAGTGTAACCAGCTAGGTTGTTGATAACAGTGATAATATTACAAAACCCCAGTGTTTATATTAAAGGGGCAGATCTGTAACTATAGTAGTGTAACCAGCTAGGTTGCTGATAACAGTGATAATATTACAAAACCACAGTGTTTATATTAAAGGGGCAGATCTGTAACTATAGTAGTGTAACCAGCTAGGTTGCTGATAACAGTGATAATATTACAAAACCACAGTGTTTATATTAAAGGTGCAGATCTGTAACTATAGTAGTGTAACCAGCTAGGTTGCTGATAACAGTGATAATATTACAAAGCCCCAGTGTTTATATTAAAGGTGCAGATCTGTAACTATAGTAGTGTAACCAGCTAGGTTGCTGATAACAGTGATAATATTACAAAACCCCAGTGTTTATATTAAAGGTGCAGATCTGTAACTATAGTAGTGTAACCAGCTAGGTTGCTGATAACAGTGATAATATTACAAAACCCCAGTGTTTATATTAAAGGTGCAGATCTGTAACTATAGTAGTGTAACCAGCTAGGTTGCTGATAACAGTGATAATATAACAAAACCCCAGTGTTTATATTAAAGGTGCAGATCTGTAACTATAGTAGTGTAACCAGCTAGGTTGCTGATAACAGTGATAATATTACAAAACCCCAGTGTTTATATTAAAGGTGCAGATCTGTAACTATAGTAGTGTAACCAGCTAGGTTGCTGATAACAGTGATATTATTACAAAACCCCAGTGTTTATATTAAAGGTGCAGATCTGTAACTATAGTAGTGTAACCAGCTAGGTTGCTGATAACAGTGATAATATTACAAAACCCCAGTGTTTATATTAAAGGTGCAGATCTGTAACTATAGTAGTGTAACCAGCTAGGTTGCTGATAACAGTGATAATATAACAAAACCCCAGTGTTTATATTAAAGGTGCAGATCTGTAACTATAGTAGTGTAACCAGCTAGGTTGCTGATAACAGTGATAATATTACAAAACCCCAGTGTTTATATTAAAGGTGCAGATCTGTAACTATAGTAGTGTAACCAGCTAGGTTGCTGATAACAGTGATAATATAACAAAACCCCAGTGTTTATATTAAAGGTGCAGATCTGTAACTATAGTAGTGTAACCAGCTAGGTTGCTGATAACAGTGATAATATTACAAAACCCCAGTGTTTATATTAAAGGTGCAGATCTGTAACTATAGTAGTGTAACCAGCTAGGTTGCTGATAACAGTGATAATATTACAAAACCCCAGTGTTTATATTAAAGGTGCAGATCTGTAACTATAGTAGTGTAACCAGCTAGGTTGCTGATAACAGTGATAATATTACAAAACCCCAGTGTTTATATTAAAGGTGCAGATCTGTAACTATAGTAGTGTAACCAGCTAGGTTGCTGATAACAGTGATAATATTACAAAACCCCAGTGTTTATATTAAAGGTGCAGATCTGTAACTATAGTAGTGTAACCAGCTAGGTTGCTGATAACAGTGATAATATTACAAAACCCCAGTGTTTATATTAAAGGTGCAGATCTGTAACTATAGTAGTGTAACCAGCTAGGTTGCTGATAACAGTGATAATATTACAAAACCCCAGTGTTTATATTAAAGGTGCAGATCTGTAACTATAGTAGTGTAACCAGCTAGGTTGCTGATAACAGTGATAATATAACAAAACCCCAGTGTTTATATTAAAGGTGCAGATCTGTAACTATAGTAGTGTAACCAGCTAGGTTGCTGATAACAGTGATAATATTACAAAACCCCAGTGTTTATATTAAAGGTGCAGATCTGTAACTATAGTAGTGTAACCAGCTAGGTTGTTGATAACAGTGATAATATTACAAAACCCCAGTGTTTATATTAAAGGTGCAGATCTGTAACTATAGTAGTGTAACCAGCTAGGTTGCTGATAACAGTGATAATATTACAAAACCCCAGTGTTTATATTAAAGGTGCAGATCTGTAACTATAGTAGTGTAACCAGCTAGGTTGCTGATAACAGTGATAATATAACAAAACCCCAGTGTTTATATTAAAGGTGCAGATCTGTAACTATAGTAGTGTAACCAGCTAGGTTGCTGATAACAGTGATAATATAACAAAACCCCAGTGTTTACATTAAAGGTGCAGATCTGTAACTATAGTAGTGTAACCAGCTAGGTTGCTGATAACAGTGATAATATTACAAAACCCCAGTGTTTATATTAAAGGTGCAGATCTGTAACTATAGTAGTGTAACCAGCTAGGTTGCTGATAACAGTGATAATATTACAAAACCACAGTGTTTATATTAAAGGTGCAGATCTGTAACTATAGTAGTGTAACCAGCTAGGTTGTTGATAACAGTGATAATATTACAAAACCCCAGTGTTTATATTAAAGGTGCAGATCTGTAACTATAGTAGTGTAACCAGCTAGGTTGCTGATAACAGGGATAATATTACAAAACCCCAGTGTTTATATTAAAGGTGCAGATCTGTAACTATAGTAGTGTAACCAGCTAGGTTGCTGATAACAGTGATAATATTACAAAACCCCAGTGTTTATATTAAAGGTGCAGATCTGTAACTATAGTAGTGTAACCAGCTAGGTTGTTGATAACAGTGATAATATTACAAAACCCCAGTGTTTATATTAAAGGTGCAGATCTGTAACTATAGTAGTGTAACCAGCTAGATTGCTGATAACAGTGATAATATTACAAAACCCCAGTGTTTATATTAAAGGTGCAGATCTGTAACTATAGTAGTGTAACCAGCTAGGTTGCTGATAACAGTGATAATATTACAAAACCCCAGTGTTTATATTAAAGGGGGCAGATCTGTAACTATAGTAGTGTAACCAGCTAGGTTGCTGATAACAGTGATAATATTACAAAACCCCAGTGTTTATATTAAAGGTGCAGATCTGTAACTATAGTAGTGTAACCAGCTAGGTTGCTGATAACAGTGAAAATATTACAAAATCCCAGTGTTTATATTAAAGGTGCAGATCTGTAACTATAGTAGTGTAACCAGCTAGGTTGTTGATAACAGTGATAATATTACAAAACCCCAGTGTTTATATTAAAGGTGCAGATCTGTAACTATAGTAGTGTAACCAGCTAGGTTGCTGATAACAGTGATAATATTACAAAACCCCAGTGTTTATATTAAAGGTGCAGATCTGTAACTATAGTAGTGTAACCAGCTAGGTTGCTGATAACAGTGATAATATAACAAAACCCCAGTGTTTATATTAAAGGTGCAGATCTGTAACTATAGTAGTGTAACCAGCTAGGTTGCTGATAACAGTGATAATATTACAAAACCCCAGTGTTTATATTAAAGGTGCAGATCTGTAACTATAGTAGTGTAACCAGCTAGGTTGCTGATAACAGTGATAATATTACAAAACCCCAGTGTTTATATTAAAGGTGCAGATCTGTAACTATAGTAGTGTAACCAGCTAGGTTGCTGATAACAGTGATAATATTACAAAACCCCAGTGTTTATATTAAAGAGGCAGATCTGTAACTATAGTAGTGTAACCAGCTAGGTTGCTGATAACAGTGATAATATTACAAAACCCGAGTGTTTACATTAAAGGGCAGAACTGTAACTATAGTAATGTAACCAGCTAGGTTGTTGATAACAGTGATAATATTACAAAACCCCAGTGTTTACATTAAAAGGGCAGATCTGTAACTATAGTAGTGTAACCAGCTAGGTTGTTGATAACAATGATAATATTACAAAACCCCAGTGTTTACATTAAAGGGCAGATCTGTAACTATAGTAGTGTAACCAGCTAGGTTGTTGATAACAGTGATAATATTACAAAACCCCAGTGTTTATATTAAAGGTGCAGATCTGTAACTATAGTAGTGTAACCAGCTAGGTTGCTGATAACAGTGATAATATTACAAAACCCCAGTGTTTACATTAAAGGGGCAGATCTGTAACTATAGTAGTGTAACCAGCTAGGTTGTTGATAACAGGGATAATATTACAAAACCCCAGTGTTTACATTAAAGGGGCAGATCTGTAACTATAGTAGTGTAACC
Source organism: Cyrtodaria siliqua (assembly GCA_037043455.1). NCBI lineage: Eukaryota > Metazoa > Mollusca > Bivalvia > Adapedonta > Hiatellidae > Cyrtodaria > Cyrtodaria siliqua. Next base: position 27,269 of record JAWPHD010016110.1, on the reverse strand, counting down.
AGCTAGGTTGTTGATAACAGTGATAATATTACAAAACCCCAGTGTTTATATTAAAGGTGCAGATCTGTAACTATAGTAGTGTAACCAGCTAGGTTGCTGATAACAGTGATAATATTACAAAACCCCAGTGTTTATATTAAAGGTGCAGATCTGTAACTATAGTAGTGTAACCAGCTAGGTTGCTGATAACAGTGATAATATTACAAAACCCCAGTGTTTATATTAAAGGTGCAGATCTGTAACTATAGTAGTGTAACCAGCTAGGTTGCTGATAACAGTGATAATATTACAAAACCCCAGTGTTTATATTAAAGGTGCAGATCTGTAACTATAGTAGTGTAACCAGCTAGGTTGCTGATAACAGTGATAATATTACAAAACCCCAGTGTTTATATTAAAGGTGCAGATCTGTAACTATAGTAGTGTAACCAGCTAGGTTGCTGATAACAGTGATAATATTACAAAACCCCAGTGTTTATATTAAAGGTGCAGATCTGTAACTATAGTAGTGTAACCAGCTAGGTTGCTGATAACAGTGATAATATTACAAAACCCCAGTGTTTATATTAAAGGTGCAGATCTGTAACTATAGTAGTGTAACCAGCTAGGTTGCTGATAACAGTGATAATATTACAAAACCCCAGTGTTTATATTAAAGGTGCAGATCTGTAACTATAGTAGTGTAACCAGCTAGGTTGCTGATAACAGTGATAATATTACAAAACCCCAGTGTTTATATTAAAGGTGCAGATCTGTAACTATAGTAGTGTAACCAGCTAGGTTGCTGATAACAGTGATAATATTACAAAACCCAGTGTTTATATTAAAGGTGCAGATCTGTAACTATAGTAGTGTAACCAGCTAGGTTGCTGATAACAGTGATAATAATACAAAACCCAGTGTTTATATTAAAGGTGCAGATCTGTAACTATAGTAGTGTAACCAGCTAGGTTGCTGATAACAGTGATAATATTACAAAACCCAGTGTTTATATTAAAGGTGCAGATCTGTAACTATAGTAGTGTAACCAGCTAGGTTGCTGATAACAGTGATAATATTACAAAACCCCAGTGTTTATATTAAAGGTGCAGATCTGTAACTATAGTAGTGAAACCAGCTAGGTTGCTGATAACAGTGATAATAATATTACAAAACCCCAGTGTTTATATTAAAGGGGGCAGATCTGTAACTATAGTAGTGTAACCAGCTAGGTTGCTGATAACAGTGATAATATTACAAAACCCCAGTGTTTATATTAAAGGTGCAGATCTGTAACTATAGTAGTGTAACCAGCTAGGTTGTTGATAACAGTGATAATATTACAAAACCCCAGTGTTTATATTAAAGGGGGCAGATCTGTAACTATAGTAGTGTAACCAGCTAGGTTGCTGATAACAGTGATAATATTACAAAACCCCAGTGTTTATATTAAAGGTGCAGATCTGTAACTATAGTAGTGTAACCAGCTAGGTTGCTGATAACAGTGATAATATTACAAAACCCCAGTGTTTATATTAAAGGTGCAGATCTGTAACTATAGTAGTGTAACCAGCTAGGTTGCTGATAACAGTGATAATATAACAAAACCCCAGTGTTTATATTAAAGGTGCAGATCTGTAACTATAGTAGTGTAACCAGCTAGGTTGCTGATAACAGTGATAATATTACAAAGCCCCAGTGTTTATATTAAAGGTGCACATCTGTAACTATAGTAGTGTAACCAGCTAGATTGCTGATAACAGTGATAATATTACAAAACCACAGTGTTTATATTAAAGGTGCATATCTGTAACTATAGTAGTGTAACCAGCTAGATTGCTGATAACAGTGATAATATTACAAAACCACAGTGTTTATATTAAAGGGGCAGATCTTTAACTATAGTAGTGTAACCAGCTAGGTTGCTGAAAACAGCTTTAATATTACAAAGCCCCAATGTTTACATTAAAGGGACAGATCTGTAACTATAGTAGTGTAACCAGCTAGGTTGCTGAAAACAGCTTTAATATTACAAAGCCCCAATGTTTATATTAAAGGTGCAGATCTGTAACTATAGTAGTGTAACCAGCTAGGTTGTTGATAACAGTGATAATATTACAAAGCCCCAGTGTTTATATTAATGTGGCAGATTTCAAACTATAGTAGTGTACCTAGCTAAGTTGCTAACAGCAGTATTAATACTGCAAAGCCCCATTGGTTATATTAAAGGGACAGATAAGTAACTATAGAGGTGTACCTAGATAGGTTGCTGACAACAGCTTCATTACTATAAAGCCCCACTGTTTATATTATGTCGCTTTTTCCTTTTACACTTAGCAACAAATGTTTTTTTACATTTAGCACATTTTTTATTACATTTAGATACGCTCGCGTTTTTACATTTAAAGTATTTTGCATTTACATTTAGCCACTGTTTCTACGTTTAACGACAACAGTTTTTACATTTAGCGACGTTTTTACATCTAGCGTTGCTACACCTTATATAAAACTGAACAAGAAATTCTGAGTTTTCCGAATTATAAAGCACATGCATTAATGAGTTTGGCTGGGAAAGGACGTAGTGCTGAGATTTGTTTAAATTGATACTTAAAGTTTCTTTGGTATCATTTAGATACAAAATTATCAAAAAATGGTAGGTAGAGTACAACGAATATGACCACGGTATATTTCTAATAATTACAGTAAAAAAGACAGTGTCACCTATATGATCAAGGCACTAAACTGGGAGACATTATAACACAGCATATTAAATAACAGGTTCTCATTGCTACCAATTGCTTGCAATCCGAGAGAATAAGCACTTACATCATACTGCCAGACTGTCTAGATCTTCACTAGACACACATACCGTCAAGTTCTAGTCTCGGCCAGCTAGACCGTATCATGCATATGTCTGGTTCTGGATCCGTGAAGCATAGCGTAACGAAGAAATCAGAAGCGGGCCGGGTGACCGAGGCTACGTCAAGTTCATACAAACAGTGATCAATACAGATACTCTTTCTTCCCAGAACAGTCATCAACTGGAGAGAGTTTCCATTAGCAGTTATTGAATCAATCTCATTAAAGGCGTTCAAAACTGCAATCCAAACAGTGTAAATTGCATAATGGTTTTAACCTTTTAACATGTTTTTACATAATTGAATTGTGTTAATTTAAATATACAAATATCAAACTATGATGACTGTACCACAGACCTAATAACAAATAGATTGGAAAGAAATTTATCTAAATTTCACGTGGCGCAGTGCGAAAATTTCGCTAAATATTTTCCAACTTTAAACACACATATCATGAAGAGTTTTATAGATACAAGTTTCATTTATGCCAAATCCCATCATTCATTTTATTTTATTTCCAATTATAGTATTTTTCTTTCTCTTATATTTAGAGCAAAAAAGGAGTTTGACGGAAACTTTTTACTATGTCAAAACCTTGATTTTTAAGAGAAAAGAGAAAAATGATGAAACTTTTAATTTTAAACATCTTTTTATACAATTTTTTATTTTCAAATAAACATAAATTATTATAATTCCATTTTGCTATTCACTATCAATCTTTTGAATGTATTCTCATCAAAATCAGTGAATAATTGAGAGAGGAGATAAAAGGAAAAGTTAAGATGCCCCGTGATGTTTTGGTTACGTCATTGGTTAAGATAGGAAGTTTCCTATCCGTTTATTAAGATGTCTGTGACTGTACGTAGCATATTTTGTTCCAATAATAAGGGCCGTAAACTTACTATGAAATTTCTCATATACCTTCACATAAGCCTGACTCTGATAGTTCCAATAAAGCTGAATGTGGGAGTTCAAATAAACCTTCCCATAAGCCCTTATTATGAAAGTTCCCATAAAACCGAATATGAAAGTTTCCATAAACCGGACTATGAGAGTTCCCATACACCTGATTATTAGAGTTTCCATAAACCTTCCTATAAACCTGGCTATGATAGTTCCCATAAACCTTCCCTTACACCGGACTATAACAGTTTTTAAAAATTCCTATAAACTTGACTAAGATAAGTCCCATTAATCTGACTATAAAACTTCCCAGTAATCTTCCCATCAACCTGATAATGAGAGTTCCCATAAACCTGACTGTGATAGTTCCCATAACACTGACTGAAACTTCCCATATATCTGACTATGGCAGTTACCTTACCATAACCCTTCCCATAACCTAAATATGAGAGCTCCCATAAACCGGACTAAGAGAATTGCCAAACACATATATCTGACTTTTGGAGTTCCCATAAACCTGAAATTGAGAGTTTCCATAAACCTGACTATGGGAGTTGTCATAAACCTTCCCACAAACCTGACTATGATAGTTCCCGTAAACCTTTCCATAAACCTATCTATGATATTTCCTATAACCTGACTATGAGCGTTTCCATAAAACTGACTATGAGAGTTCAATTCAACCTGACTATGAGAGTTCCTATAAACCTGACTATGAAAGTTCCCATAAAACTGACTTTTATAGTTCCTTTCAACAAGACTAAGAAAGTTCCTATAAACTTGACTGAAAGATCCCAGAAACCTGACTATGAGAGTTCTATAAACCTGACTATGAGAGTTCCCGTAAACTGGAATCTGTTCATTAGTGTTCCCATTAACCAGACTGTGAGAGTTCCCATTATCCTGACTATGAACGTAACCATAAATCTGAATATGAGATTCCCTATAAACCTGACTTTATTTGTCCTGACAAAATCGTTGTATTTAAAGCAGCAATAGTTGCCTGATATTTTATAAAGCAGCTAGAAAACAAGCAATATTTTCTGATACCTGTATACCGTCGTTAATAATGTTGGTTTTTGGTTAGTATTGGGTACATATTCGTACATACAGATACATTGATGGTTATGAACGGTCACCTTCATGTTGTGATATCAAGTGTATTCGCTCACATGTCTCTTTCCACAAACCTAAACTCAATTGGAAAACTTTTCGAAAACTTCTTTCAAACGATCATGCACCTCTCAGTAGTTTAGTACTTTGATCTTTAGAATAATATTTAACAACGTAATACATCATTTTACATTTTGGAACAGGAATGAATGCGGATAGTTAGTCTTCTTTGTATAAATGTGCAAAGATGACCTCGGAGAACATGAGCTTCTTTAAGGCCAAGTACAAAGGACGTCAATCTCCCACCCACCACTACGACGCATAAACGTGCAACTGCATACGCGGATCCAGGATTAAGGAGTGGTAATGGTATACAAATTGCTTCAGAACCAAACAAAACACACTGTCATCCATTTATATTGAGATATTGGGTGGGTGGGTCTTTGTATTGAACATCTCCTTCATCAACGTGAACGAGTTTACTCAAGCCATCGTCGTCTCTCTTTTGTTTGGTTTTACTTATACGCCGAGGAAACTCGGTGATAAATCACAACAACTCAATTTGATGTTTGATTAAAAAATGGACGGATTTAACGATGGATGTGATTCGTTTTTGTTTCTATTTTATTCCTAATCGCGGTCGGTTTTTAGCTCCACTGGCTAAACTTTTGCCTTGTGAACACTCTAGGGCCTTCATTATTAATCGAATTTACTAAACTTGCACAGATTGTTAATATCAATGAAAGCTCGGCCAAGTTCGAAAACCAGCTAGATCGGACCATTAACAGCGGAGTTATTGCCCTTGATTTAGTTAAAATGCTATATTTTGCCTCGTTAAGATGACAGGGGCTTCATTGTTCATCCCATCTTTACCAATCTTTATCAGTTTGTTAATATTAATGAAAGCTCAGACAAGTTCGAAAACCAGCCAGATCGGAATAATTTCACCGGAGTTTTGGCCCTTGTTTTGCTGAAAAATGCCATATTAAGTCTTGTGAACACTCTATCACCTTCATTTATTATTTGATCTTTCCTAAACTTGCACAGATCGTTAATATAAATGAAAGCTCAGACAAGTTTGAAAACCAGCCAAATCGGATCAGTAACACCGGAGTTATGGCCCTTTATTTTCTGAAAATTGCTATTTTTTGCATTGTGTACGCTCTAGCACCTTCATTTATTATTTGATCGTTGCCAAACTTGCATAGATTGTTAATACAAATTATAGCTTGGACAAATTTGAAAATCGGCTGTATTGGTTCAGTAACACTAGAGTTATGGCCCTTGTTTTTTCTGAAAAATGCCATTTTCTGCCTTGTGAACACTCTAGCACCTTCATTTATTATTTGATCTTTACCAAACTTGCAAAGATTGTTTATATCAATGAAAGCTCGAACAAGTTTGAAAACCAGCCAAATCGAATTAGTAACACCGGAGTTATGGCCCTTGTTTTTTCTGAAAATTGCTATTTTCTGCCTTGTGAACGCTCTAGCACCTTCATTTATTATTTGATTGTTACCAAACTTGCACAGATTGTTAATACCAATTATAGCTTAGACAAGTTCGAAAATCAGCTGAATTGGGTCAGTAACACTAGAGTTATGGCCCTTGTTTTTTCTGAAAAATGCCATTTTCTGCCTTGTGAACACTCTAGCACCTTCATTTATTATTTGATCTTTACCAAACTTGCACAGATTGTTTATATCAATGAAAGCTCGGACAAATTCGAAAACCAGCCAAATCGGATTAGTAACACCGGAGTTATGGCCCTTGTTTTTTCTGAAAATTGCTATTTTCTGCCTTGTGAACGCTCTAGCACCTTCATTTATTATTTGATTGTTACCAAACTTGCACAGATTGTTAATACCAATTATAGCTTAGACAAGTTCGAAAATCAGCTGAATTGGGTCAGTAACACTAGAGTTATGGCCCTTGTTTTTTCTGAAAAAATGCCATTTTCTGCCTTGTGAACACTCTAGCACCTTCATTTATTATTTGATCTTTACCAAACTTGCACAGATTGTTTATATCAATGAAAGCTCGGACAAATTCGAAAACCAGCCAAATCGGATTAGTAACACCGGAGTTATGGCCCTTGTTTTTTCTGAAAATTGCTATTTTCTGCCTTGTGAACGCTCTAGCACCTTCATTTATTATTTGATTGTTAACAAACTTGTACAGATTGTTAATACTAATTATAGCTTAGACAAGTTCAAAAACCAGGTAAATCGGATAAGTAACACCGGAGTTATGGCCCTTTTTTCCCTTAGAAAATGCTATTTTCTGACTTGTGAACACTCTAGGTCCTTCAATATTAATCGGATCTTTACTTAACTTTGCCAGTGTCTTTATATCAATAAAAGCTCGGACAAGTTCGAAAACCGGTAAGATCGAAATAATTTCACCGGAGTTATGGTCCTTGTTTTGCTTAAAAATGCCATATTAAGCCTTGTGAACACTCTACCACCTTCATTTATTATTTGATCTTTCCTAAACTTGCACAGATTGTTAATATCAATGAAAGCTCGGCCAAGTTCGAAAACCAGCTAGATCGGACTGTTAACAGCGGAGTTATTGCCCTTGATTTAGTTAAAATGCTATATTTTGCCTCGTTAAGATGACAGGGGCTTCATTGTTCATCCCATCTTTACCAATCTTTATCAGTTTGTTAATATCAATAAAAGCTCAGACAAGTTCGAAAACCATTCATATCGGACCAGTATGAGCGGAGTTATGGCCCTTGATTTAGTTCAAAATGCTATATTTTGCCTCATTAAGACGATAGGGCCTTTATTTTTTTAACCGATCTTTACCAAACTTTATCAGATTGTTAATGTCAATAAAAGCTCGGTCAAGTTCGAAAACCAGACAGATCGGACCAGTAACAGCGGAGTTATGGCCCTTGATTTTGTTAAAAATGCTATAATTTGCCTCATCTTACGATAGGGCTTTCACTTTGCCAAACTTTACCAGATTTTATGACTTTCATTTTCGTCCGTTAACTTTTGCCTTGTGAACACACTAGGGCCTTCATTATTAATTGAATATTTACGAAACTTTGCCAGTGTCTTTATATCAATGAAAGCTCGGACAAGTTCGAAAACCATCCAGATCCGAATAATTTCACCGGAGTTATGGCCCTTGTTTTGCTGAAAAATGCCATATTAAGCCTTATGAACACTCTAGCACCTTTATTTATTATTTGATCTTTACCAAACTTGCAAAGATTGTTTATATCAATGAAAGCTCGGACAAGTTCGAAAACCAGCCAAATTGGATCAGTAATACCGGAGTTATGGCCCTTGTCTTTTCTGAAAATTGCTATTTTCTGCCTTGTGAACGCTCTATCACCTTCATTTATTATTTGATCGTTATCAAACTTGCACAGATTGTTAATACTAATTATAGCTTAGATAAGTTTAAAAATCAGCTGAATTGAGTCAGTAACACTAAAGTTATGGCCATTTTCTTCTGAAAAATGCCATTTTCTGCCTTGTGAACACTCTAGCACCTTCATTTATAATTTGATCTTTATCAAACTTGCAAAGATTGTATATATCAATGAAAGCTCAAAACAGTTCGAAAACCAGCTAAAAAGGATTAGTAACACCGGAGTTATGGCCCTTGTTTTTTCTTGAAAATGCTATTTTCTGCCTTGTGAACACTCTAGGGCCTTCAATATTAATCGGATCTTTACTTTACTTGTCAGTGTCTTTATATTCAGTGTCTTTATATCAATGAAAGCTCGAACAAGTTCGAAAATCGGCAAGATTGAAATAATTTCACAGGAGTTATGGCCCTTATTTTGCTGAAAAATGCCATATTAAGCCTTGTGAACACTCTAGCACCTTCATTTATTATTTGATCTTTCCTAAACTTGCACAGATTGTTAATATCAATGAAAGCTCGTACAAATTCGAAAACCAGCTAGATTGGACCATTAACAGCGGAGTTATTGCCCTTGATTTAGTTAAAATGCTATATTTTGCCTCGTTAAGACGATAGGGGCTTTATTATTCATCCGATCTTTACCAAACTTTATCAGATTGTTAATATCAATAAAAGCTCGGACAAGTTCGAAAACCATTCATATCGGACCAGTAACAGCGGAGTTATGGCCCTTGTTTTAGTTCAGAATGCTACATTTTGCCTCATTAATACGGTAGGGCCTTCATTATTCATCCGATCTTTACCAAACTTTATCAGATTGTTAATATCAATGAAAGCTCGGACAAGTTCGAAAACCATTTATATCGGACCAGTAACAGCGGAGTTATGGCCCTTGTTTTAGTTCAGAATGCTACATTTTGCCTCATTAATACGGTAGGGCCTTCATTTTTTATCTGATCTTTACCAAACTTTACCAGATTCTTTAGTTATGGCCCTCAATTTAGTTGAAAAGCTGTATTTTGCCCAAAACTTTCCAAAAACCGTAATGGCAGTCTCTCGCTTCATTGATGTTATACAAGCCATGTTGGCCAGTAGAGCGTCCACAGGCCCTCTTGGGCCTCTTGTTGGTTGTTGAATTTGTTCTGTTTTCCACTTATTCCAATCTAATGAGTATAATTGCAATGTTTTATTATTTAGAGCTAAGTTTTCGTGAATATGTATTTATTTATTGCATTTGTATTGTAGATTCAATTCATTCATAATAGGGCCAAGTATCTACTTTTCAAGGACTATTGGTCAGCCATATTTGTAAGAAAGTGGGTGGGGAATGGTAAATATTTGTTGGCATTAAATAGTCTGTTTTCTTTTTAAAAGGCAATACTACTGAAGAGAACAGTAATACAATCCACTTGAAATGTAAAACAAAAGAAAAGAAAAAGGAAAATACAAGAATAAAAATATTGAGTTTAATATCCCAAAGTTTGATGCGAAAATACTTGTTGTTTTAACATTTATTTCCTGAAAAGATTTGGTTTATAATATAGCCCAATCATCCATCGAGGGCACACAAGACTTCGTTTCTTAATATAAGAACTAATGCAGTCACACTATGATCTTTTCCGTGTATGGTGTTGTGATTTTTTTTTTAATTTGCTAGTGAATAAAGGTATTTTTTTGGGCAAAAATAAAGTAGTCTGCACTAGTTTACATACCAATATTTATGTAACCATTGATAATATTAGGATAATTAATTGAAAATAAGGAATATTTATGTACTAAAAATTATGGTGGCATATTTCTGCCACTAGATAGCTAGATAATTTATCGTGTATTTTTCGCGATAATGTTGCATTTTTTAATTTTCAACAATTTTATCTAACAAAACTTGCTGCGATACTGCCCACTTCTGTCAACACGTTAGCATAATAGTTAACATTAGATATTTTGTTTTTGTAATAATTCTGACTAATTATCATGAAAATTCACGTTACTATCTCGTAAATATTTATAGTTAACTCAATAGTGCATGTGGTCAATTTGCACATACCATTCCCCACTCACTTTTTTTAATCAAATATGGCTGACCAATAGTCCTTAATTTCTATAGCTACCACTCATGTTCAGCTCGAATTTTCAATGAATTATTGCTCTACCAGCACTGTTTCGATTGCATAGCCTCTCCGTGGCCGACTGGTTAACGACATTACGCTGTAAACATTTGCCTCTCATCGCTGTGGGTTCGAATCAAATTGGGAGCTCGACTTGTGAGTGTCGATTCTTACGGATAGCGGGAGGTGTACAGTACGGGTTCTAGCCAGGAAAAGTTGGTGGTGCCTTCACCACAAAAAATCGACCGTCATATATAACCGTACATGTGTTGAAAATGACGTTAAACACCATACAAACACAACGGTTTCGATTGCATATGTCATCTTGTTGAATAGTACAAACCACGCAAATGACAGACGATTGTAAAGTAAACCGTTTCTTAACCTAAATAATTTTAAACTCATACTTGAGATATACTTTTTCAAAGTAAACCCCGGCCGTTTAGGTACGCTTCCTGTTTGAGGCATGTATCATGGGGAACTTCATCCTTTATCCTATCTCCCTCTAAGGTTGATGTCCCAATATAACCGAATTTGATGATATAACGAACGAAACAATCTCTTCATTTCTTTAAAGCAAATAAATCCGTAGGTATAAAATATGTTGTTGGTGTTTGTAATGTATACAAAGTGGGTGGGGTATTTTCTCATGGAATGATAACGGTTAACCACCACCAATTGCATAAAAACCTCCGAGGTGCAGTCGAATGTAGTTCCTATAATAACAAGTAATTCCTCATTTTTTTGGCGGAAAGGGGCAGAATAAATGGAGGAAAATAGCCCATGTATACTCGATTTTGTTGTTGTATGTATAAGAAGCATATTCATATGTGTTACTGGATCATTGGTGAATATTTTCCACATTTTGAATCGATGCATACCTTTTGTGAGAAACTATCAATAAAAACAGCAGTACCATTGACCTGTTTAGTAAACAAACAAGAACTTCTAGAATACAATTAAGATTGACCGACCTAGTTCTGTCAGAGTTCGATATACGCACGTATAGATCTATCTGTTCATTACGACTTTGTAGTTTCTCTCTAGCATTCATTTTGTTTGTGCCCTCACCACCATTCCATACCCTCTCCACCGAATGGTGAGGGGGCATATAGCGTTAGCCATGTCCGTACATCCCGGCTGTCCGTCCGTCCGTCCGTCCCGAAAAGTATGTATGTCTATCTCCTCCAACAGTTTACAACCGATTGTTTCCAAACTTTACAGGATGCTTACCTAAATGTATGATGTCAAGATTTGCATATCGATTCTGCGTCAATATCCACCTTGTATTATAGGAGTTGTGGCCATTTTTCTAAAATTAACTTTTCTCGCTGATTGTTTTCAGCGGGGGCATCCGTGTCCATGAACACATTTCTAGTTTAATAAAAAACCACAACAGCAAAAAAGTTAGAAAATGTGAACAAATACATGTTTAATGTTTCAAGACCTATTATAATTTGAAATATCATAAAGAGAAATGGAAGGATAACATATCAGAAATAATATTTATATTATTTCGATTATTGTATCTACATTATTATGATTGTATTGTTGTTCTTGTTCTTGTTCATGTTATAGTAGCGGTAGCAGTAGCAGCAGCAACAGTAGTAGTAATAGCAGAAGTAGTAGTTGTAGTAGTAGCAGTAGTAGTAGTAGTAGTAGTAGTAGTCTTAATTTGACGATCCAGTTTTATGTTTGGCCTGGCTGGTTAAAGCCGTTTATATCGCGTCTAGAGAGTTTGGATCTCAAAACATATTGTCGTCAGTAGGTTAAGAAACGGTTTTCATAGTTTGTAAAACTATGCTCTGTGTCGTTGCCTTCCAGCTAACAGAATGTCAAGATTTTGAACACACCGAAGCGTCAATATACAAAAGAGGCTGGATCCCGATGAGTGGCGGGATTGGCCGAGTTTTCACGATTGAAGCAAGATCAGTATAGTAATAGGCAGAGCATTAGTAGCAATATTAGCTTTACCTGTATTAGTAATAACAGTACTGGCAGTTGGACGATGCTATAAATTTGGTAAGTCTTTGTTTTTATTTTGTTGCTAAGCCTTGTTCAGTTCTGTAAAATAATAAAAGGCAAAATAAAATACATTTTCTGTTCTGTTCTTTTTTCCGTCATTCAATAAAGTGATTAAGCTACAGTGTTTCGGGAATAATCATTTATTTATTGCATTTGTATTGTTGTAGAAATGTGTAGATTCATTCATAATTGATCTTATTAGATAACATTAACAACGCAGACGACAAACAGGGAAGCAGACGCCAAACGGGGAATATCCATGGAATACAATCACGCTAAAATAATAACCTTAGCAATGTGATAATGAGCCGTTAAACAACAAGTCTGTTTAACACAAACTATCATTTCTTAGTGTTCATTATCAAACGTATATTTTTGTCTTCAACCAAACAGGTCTGTTTATGAATGTTCCAGCAGACCAAGTATAAGGTACGCTAAGGAGGAACAGTAAGTAAACATTTTCTCTGAAATATTTGTACCGCATGTTCCTAAAAATTGTATGCGATGCTCTGGTTTTAAAGCCTGACATATAGCAACATATTTTGGTCACAAATCTCAGTATTAGTAATGACCCTTTACGTAGTGATTGTCTAAGCGTCTAGCACTTATGGATCTTTAAAACACCTACAATAACTTCAACACCTGCAACAGCGTCTCGCTCTTTCGGCACGTCAACAACTACAACGGCGTCTCGCATGTTCGGCACGTCAGCACCTACAACACCATTTCGGACATTCTACATGTCAATAACTACAACAGCGTCCCAAATTTTATACATGTCAATACCTACAACAGCGTCCCGCACTTTATACATTTCAACAACTACAACAGCGCCCGCACATTATGCACGTCAACGCATGATGCGAGTGTGTTATGCATAGCATCAATTCGCCGGTAAGGATGTGACGTACATCTGTGACCTCGATTCAGTAGACTGCAACACTACTGCGTTTAAATATAAAGTGAAGCGGGACATCCGCAGTGAAGCCGTCTACTAGATTCAGTAAAAAGACGCGTCCACTTGGTGGCGCTACTAGTTGTCCCGCCCAAAAGGATTCCTTCCAATTCGGTCGTTTAATACCCGGCGCCCAAATTACATTTTATAGATGATACCTTATAAAGTATGCTTTTTTTCTTACATATATGCGTTTATTAAACTAAACTGTTCACATATATAGTTTCTATAGCATAGTATGTCGTTCGTTTATTATACAAAATAATCTGCATAACGTCAAATTTAATAAAAAGCTCCGTTAAAACACGCTCCGTTAATTTCATCAAAATAAACGCTCCTTCTTTTAGTTATTTTCAGAGTAATCATTATGTAAACCACAGACCTAATAATAAATAGATTGGACACTACGAAAATTATCTAAATTTCACGCGGCACAGTGCGAAAAATTCAAAAATTATTTCCCAACTTTAAACACACATATCATGAAGAGTTTTACAGATACAAGTTTAATTCATGCCAAATACCATCACAAATTTAATTTTCTGCTCCATGGTAGTATGTTTCTTTCTCTTACTTTTAGAACAAAAAAAGAGTTTGACGGAAACTTTGACTAGATGTCAAATCCTTGATTTTTAAGAGAAAATCGATAAATGATGACATTTTTAACTTTATACATCTTTTTCTACAATTTTTTTTTTTCAAAATAAACATAAATAATTATAATACCATTTTGCTATTCACTATGGATGTTTTGAATGTATTCTCATCACAATCAGTGATATCTGAGAGAGGAGATAGAAGGAAAAGTTAAGGTGCCACGTGATGTTTTGGTTAGTTCATTGGTTAAGATAAGAAGTTTCCTATCTGTTTATTAATATGTCTGTGTGTATACACAGCATACAACAAATCAACTTTTTTATCAGTTAAATCATGCACATACACTTCTTTACAACATTTATTTTAATATATTATCAATATCGTATCAGGATAGTTGGTAAAACCAGTACGTTAACAGTTCTTTACAAAACTAAAAGTGCTGTCATTAATTACTTCTCCGTCCAATGTCTATTATGTGGGTACCTTAGAGGGTAGCTTCTGTCTAAACAACACCATGAGTCCCAATGAATCGGTGAATCGAACCTTTACAGTTGCAAAGAGGCATTCGGCAATAATTAAGTATTTATCGACATTTATTAATCCAGTATGACTTCGAACCTGCTTGCATATAAATAAATAATATCTAACACAATTTCGAATGTGTTCCAGCTTTTTTCGTTACTCTGGCTTAGCATTAAATACATTAGTAATGCATTATAATAAAAACATAATAATATGCAAAAACAAATTGCTTTGCATTATTCAATATTATTAATAGATCTAATTAGCAAAAAATGCAATTTTGGGGACCCGCAAGTTTAAAATGATCACGTTGCCATTGGTCTCTTTAATATCATAACTGTACTGTCTAGTTTACTCTGGCAGTGATAAACGCAAACAGACACCGGTGTTGGATGCCGGAATACAATCTGCTTCTCCTGCTCTTCACAGCGTGCACGTCGCGGAGAGGGCACTGGTGACACTCATGGTGTTTGTATGGGGGTACGCATTGCCAGCCCTGTACAACATTACTGGTGGGGTAAATCACTATATTCGCGTATAGTGACTAACACACTAGTACTTCTGAACTGGTTTGTCTCGGTTCAGGAGCCTGAGTGTCACTTGACTGATAGTGAAGAACTCCCCTGCGCCCCCATCAAGGCACTCATCATCAGACGGAAGTAGAGAACTTGGAAGCTGTCAGACAGAAGTCCGCGGGCCAGAGCTGAAATCAACCAACACACAGTAGAAGTAGCAGCAGCAGTAACTAGTTAGTAATAGTTAGGGATCGACGCCGAGGCATACATTCGACCGTAGTTTGACAGCAGAAGAGGGATTCATGATAAATACAGCCGTCTGATAATGCTTGCAGCGCAGGGGCCATATGTGATGGGTGTGGCCCCAAATACAAGGACCCCCGACCACTAGCGGCTGTAGGGCAATACACTAGCGGATGTAGCTTCACCACCGTAGCGGATGCAGGCCACCTCGACCACCAGACCACCACTTCACCGCCACAGCGACAACTACACAGAGCAGCAGCGACACAACACTCCACATCTTCAAGAGAAACGACGACACAGCAACACAGCAGCACCAGATCAACCAACACACTCAACTAGAACAGACCAGACTCTATTTTGCCCATAACGCCAGGGTTCTCCTGGCGTTTTAGTTGGCGGACGGTCTTTAAACCTTAGAAATAACAACAAACAACAACAAAGGAATACAATCTGTACTTAGCATATCGGTATGACAGAAACACTGCAATTACGTATGATGTATAATTAGAAATTGTTTTCAGTTAAAACTTATTTATTTTACATCGATTGTAAGGAAAGCTCTTTGAGCTTATTTGAATCACTCCCGATGTCTTCCTGTGGAGAACCAGTACTAAGCAGATACAAAGCGTCTTGGTCAGGGACACAACACATATAGTAATGGCGGGGATGGAACCGACGACTTTTCGATCATGGGTTCAACGCTCTACCACTAGATATAGTAGATATAACCATTGAATGACAGTCCGCATCCTGTACGCATCTTGTACGCATATCCTGTACGAATATCCTGTACGAATATCTTTTTGAAAACTGGTACGTTTTAAACAGTGCATCTGTTTAACGTCTCACACCACTATTAGATTTCCATCGAGTCCCATTGTAATGCTGTTGTTCGTGGTATAGCGATAAACACAATTTACAACACGTGTTTGTGCTTAAACTATTAATTGATCCAATATCTGCATTGAAAGCACAATTAGCAAATATTTACCTGGTTGAACAATTTTAAAATGTTAAGTTTGCGTGACACATATGAACATTAGCGTATTGACAAAAATACATCCTCAAAATGAGGCTGAAGTAGCTAAAAATCTTATACCAACATGAATTATTTTATGATCTCTTCCTAAAATATATATATTTAAAACCTGGTAAACACTCAGGACTACAGAAATGGCCAGAAAAGTTACTTAGCCAGGTCGTGTTATTAAACAGTCACTTACTGTTACATACTCAGCAGGGTCCATTTGTTAAGTACTTGTTAATAAACGCAGCACTGAGCAGAGATATCAGGTTGCACTGTGGAGGGAAAGTGATAAGAAAACAACAGATGGGAAGTTTGTGGTTTGTAAAACTGCATGTATAAAGACAAATCACATTACCTTTTTAATTTATGAATTGAATTGAACCTAATGGGTTTTAAGGTGCAAAAACACATGAAATGTTATATGGTGCCGAACAGGAATGAACGTGCCAGACTCATCCTTCATTTACATCAAGATAAAATATGTTTAATGGACACCTGTGTCCCGCAGAAGACCCATCTAGTTTGATGGTACAATTAATATCCTGAAGGAGTAGTTCTTGTTTTTAAAGAAACTAACCCGCCAAACAACGGCAAAATTACTCTATAAAATATTTTACCAAAACTCCATCTAGGTGTTCAGGTCTTATAATAATGTATATTTGCCAATTAAAAGTAAATGTTTATTCACGGGTTCTAAAAACACTCGTGATTAAATATGCGTCAAATGAATTATGAGTTGGTAACTCTTAATTCGACGCTCCAGTTTCGGGGTTTTGCCTGCCTGGTTAAAACCGTTTATATTGTGTCTATAGAGTTTGGATTCTCAAAATATGTAAGTTATATAAGTAAATACCTCGTCAACAGTAAGTTTAGAAACCGTGCACACATGTTAACATTTGGCTGTTGTTGGCGGGATAGCTACTTTGTTTCAGCCCCTAACAGCATTAAAGACAACACACGTTTATAGTATAGTACACTAAGAATAGAGGTTGTAATAGAAGTAGTAACGACAGCATTTGTGTGTCAGGGTAAGAAAAATTTAAAGGGACACACGGCAATTTTGATTTGCTATAAACTCGCGCGCGGTGTCCCGTTACTTTTTATTTATAACTGGCATTTTTGTAATCATTAATATTAATTATTAGAACTGTCCAGGGCAAGTTCTATTTGCATATTACTACTGTTGAATATTGCACCAATACTATATTTAAACATGGATAAACAAAAGTTTGAAAACTAAATGATACTGGATTAATAAATACAGATGGTAAATTTAATTTCGATAAAACTTCAAGATCGCCATATATCCCTTTACTCTCATGGCGTTTGGTACTTGCTGTATTTTTTAACTATTTCTAACACCATGCAACGTTGGCATTTTTCTGATGTTTGTTTTGTTTTCTTTTGTTCCATGAGCAAAATCCAACACATTAGTGATTTACCTCTTATTTGCCTCCCTGTTTCTATCAATTACGTAACTGACAGACACGGGGGAGGAAAATAACAGGTAAATCAATTCTGTGTGTGACGGCTTTAACAATTCCACGCCCAATTTGAAACAGACATGAGATGGGCATACCTCAGTATAATATATATATTATTTACAGGAGTTTAAAAATAAAAAGGGTACCTTACATGCTTTACCTGCATTGTGGCTTTCTAGCCTTTTTATATTCATATATACGTGATCATCTATGGGTTATGCCTATTAATACTGCCTTGTTTGTTAGAGAATATAATCTGGCGGGGATTTCATTATGTACACTGTCCTATTTTATTGGGATGACAATAGGGTAAGTGTGAGGTTTGGTGCCACTAGAACCTGGATTACAACCCCAGCGGCCTTTTTGCCACTTACCTTTCCAAGGCGAAAATCCAATTGTCAACCCGCCTGTGTTTGTGACGGCCTTGCTTCCTATAAATATTGTAATTGTTGTTTGTTATCATGCGTATTTTGGTTGACTGTGTTCTGTGAAAGTTTGAATTGAACACCTTCTTTTACTAGCAGGGTTAAATAAAATTGCATTTACAATATACACGTGTCAAAAACTTCAGCATTACTTATATATTTGTTTAGATATTTGCCTTAATTTTGCTTGTTTTTTAATTAATTAATACCATACGCGACGCAGTACAGTAACACTCCGTTTAGTAACAGGTTAAAGCTACACTGTCTCTATATCAATCGATTTCTTCTTTGTAGGCGTGTCCTTATTTGTAACTTCATATTCATTAGCACATGTCGAAATCGGGTATTTAAGCGAGCACATATAGCGCAGGAAATCATTTACTGTATATACATCGACCAGTGCACAGCCTTCGAAACTTAAAAGCGCAAGGTTGTGGTTCAAATCCCGTTCCGGGCAACTCTTTTTTATCAGGGAGATCCTCTTTCTCCGTATCTTTTTATCATATGTGTTGAATTTTAAGTGCTGCCTTGAAAAATCACCCTGATATTAAAGGTATTCGAATAAAAGATTCAGAATATTTATTAAATCAATATGCGGATGACTCCTCTCTATTTCTAGAAGATGACGAAATTTCTCTTAATACTGCACTTCAGTTAGTAGATAAGTTTTACCTTTGCTCAGGATTAAAAGCAAACTTCGATAAAACTCAAATTATATGGATAGGCTCAAAAAAAGGTTGTCGTGACAAAATCCGTACTGAGAAACCTATGGTGGCTGATATGTGCCATCTCGTCTTTTCGTTATTTCGCCGCGAAATAACGCCGAGCGAAAAGACGCCGGGCGAAATAACGAAAAGACGAAAAAACGCCGGGCGAAATAACGAAAAGACGAAAAAACGCCGAGCGAAAAGACGACAAATAGTCAAAACGCCGGGCGAAAAAACGAAAAGACGAGAAACCGGCACGCGAAAATACGACGTTTTATATATTTAAATTTTCGCTATTTTGTGTGAAGTTTTTTCGTTTTTTCGCCCAGCGTTTTTTTGTTTTTTCGTTATTTCGCCCGGCGTTTTTCGCACGGCGTCTTTTCGCTCGGCGTTTTTTCGTCTTTTCGCATGGCGTCTTTTCGCCCGGCGTTATTTCGCGTGGCGTTTTTTCGCCCGGCGTCTTTTCGCGTGGCGTTATTTCGCCCTGCGTCTTTTCGCTCGGCGTCTTTTCGCCCGGCGTTATTTCGCGTGGCGTCTTTTCGCCCGGCGTCTTTTCGCGTGGCGTTATTTCGCCCGGCGTTTTTTTCGTCTTTTCGCATGGCGTCTTTTCGCCCGGCGTTATTTCGCGTGGCGTCTTTTCGCCCGGCGTCTTTTCGCGTGGCGTTATTTCGCCCGGCGTCTTTTCGCTCGGCGTCTTTTCGCCCGGCGTTATTTCGCGTGGCGTCTTTTCGCCCGGCGTCTTTTCGCGTGGCGTTATTTCGCCCGGCGTTTTTTCGTCTTTTCGCATGGCGTCTTTTCGCCCGGCGTCTGTAACCTGTTACCACTTTTATTCACAGAAACGAAAACATATTTAATTGGACAAAATAAACAAACCTTTGGTCGTCTGAGTTCTTGGAAAGAAGAGATTCGTTTAACGTTTTTATGCAGTACACCATGCACGTATTAGAAACAAATGCAGCAATTTAAATTTTGACCTTTTTAGCAATCACCTGAGGGAAGATCCCAACTGTATATGTGGAAACGGAATTGAGGATGCTGAACATTTCTTGTTTAAATGCAGTCAATTTATTAATGAAAGAATTCAATTATTTCAAAGAACACGTACATTCCATCCTCTAAGTACAACAAAACTCCTATTTGGCAGTGATAATCGAACAGACGAAGACAATTTAGCTTTATTTACAAAAGTTCAAATTTATATAAAACGCTCTCGCCGTTTCTCTCTTAATTAATATGTACCTGTCTCCTGTCCCCTGTGATGTTGACGTTGAGGAGCAGGTTATGGGCAGGGCAAAAGAAGGTGGGAACCATGCAGGGATGTTTGGTCGAGACAGCTGTGGTCGTGATGATATTATTCTTCTCATATCTTTTTTTTTTTTTTTCTTTTCGCTTTCTTCAATTTGAATTAATTTAGTTATTTATTTGTTTACCCCGCCATTTTAGTTGAATAAACGTAACATGTAACGCTGTGGGAAGGACTGTAACTAATGTTGGAATAACTTGTAGTCCAACCCAATTGCTTTGTTTTAATGCGTATTATGCCACCGTTTATATATGTTATGCGCAAAATAAGAATATGGACAATTCCGGAATTGCTCTGCGCAAAGTAAGAATTCTTAAAATTGACCATTCAGCAGAAACCGTTGAAATACCTGATGTACTTAAACGAATCTCTTCTTTCCAAGAACGCAGACGAGGAAAGTTTTTTTTATTTTCTCTCATTACATATGTTTTCGTTTCTGGGAATAAAAGTGGTTACAGGTTACAGACGCCGCGCGAAAAGACGCCATGCGAAAAGACGAAAAAACGCCGAGCGAAATAACGCCGGGCGAAAAGACGCCACGCGAAATAACGCCGGGCGAAAAGACGCCATGCGAAAAGACGAAAAAACGCCGAGCGAAATAACGCCGGGCGAAAAGACGCCACGCGAAATAACGCCGGGCGAAAAGACGCCATGCGAAAAGACGAAAAAACGCCGAGCGAAATAACGCCGGGCGAAAAGACGCCACGCGAAATAACGCCGGGCGAAAAGACGCCATGCGAAAAGACGAAAAAACGCCGAGCGAAATAACGCCACGCGAAAAGACGCCACGCGAAATAACGCCGGGCGAAAAGACGCCGGGCGAAAAGACGCCATGCGAAAAGACGAAAAAACGCCGACGAAAAGACGCCGGGCGAAAAAACGCCGGGCGAAATAACGAAAAAACGAAAAAACGCTGGGCGAAATAACGAAAAAACGAAAAAACTTCACACAAAATAACGAGAATTTAAATATATAAAACGTCGTATTTTCGCGTGCCGGTTTCTCGTCTTTTCGTTTTTTCGCCCGGCGTTTTGACTATTTGTCGTCTTTTCGCTCGGCGTTTTTTCGTCTTTTCGTTATTTCGCCCGGCGTTTTTTCGTCTTTTCGTTATTTCGCCCGGCGTCTTTTCGCCCGGCGTTATTTCGCGGCGAAATAACGAAATGACGAGATGGCACATATCAGCCACCATAGAAACCAGTTATATGGAACTTCAAAGGCAATTTTAAACTATTAGGGATAACATACAACTTAGAAAAAGACAATTATTTTATAAACAACTACCTCACTAAACTAACAAAAATTAAAAATATGTTGAACGATTGGTCCTTCAGAAATCTTACCCTTATTGGCAAAACAACGATTATAAAAACACTCGCTCTTCCAATCATTATTGATTGTCTAACTGTTCTTCCTGACCCACCAGAACATATATTTGATGAAGTCCAAATTACTTTGTTTAATTTCTTATGGTCTGGTAAAAATGACAAAATTAAACGAACAGTCATGATAGATCAGATTGAAAATGGTGGTTTAAAAGTGCCACATATCAAATCATTAAGTCATTCATTGAAACTTGTATGTGTGAAAAAACTTTTAGACCCAGCAACATTCTCACCTTGGAAAACCCTTATTTTAAATGAGCTAGAACAGTTCGGTGGTTATTAACTATGGTATCTCCATAAAGACGGAATCCTTAAACTAGCAAGTTATCAGAACATTTTCTGGCAAAATGTAATGAAATCTTGGGCACTTTTAGATAGTGAAAACACCAAAAACACACATACAGATATTTTATCAAAACCTATATTTTATAATTCAAATATTGTGTTAAATTGGGACTTAAACCTCTTTAAAGTGTTAAGTCAACACTCAGTATTCTTCATTAACGATCTTGTAAATGAACGGTGTGAGTTTTTATCTTTTAATGATTTCTCAACTAAATACAATGCACGCATTCCATTTACATCTTACTATGGAATAATTAATGCAATCCCTAATGAATGGAAAACATGTATTAACAATAAAACTAGAATTGAACATCCTTTAAATAAAAATATTCATAAACTAAAATCAGCAAAAAAAGTAAATCAATCGTTTTATGAAGACTTTTTAAAATCAGTAAGCTTAACACCCAATAACTCGCAAGATAAATGGAACAAAGAACTCGGAATAACCTTAACAAACGAAGAATGGAATTTTTTATATCAACACACTTTTAAAACAAGAGGCCCAAGAGGGCCTGTGGACGCTCTACTGGCTAACATGGCTCTTATAACATCAATGAAGCGAGTGACTGCCATTTATGTTTTATTGGAAGTTTCGGGCAAAAAACAGCTTTTTGACTAAATCAAGGGCCATAACTAAAGAATTTGGTAAAGCTTGGTAAAGATCAGATGAAAAATAAAGGCCCTACCGTATTAACGAGGCAAAATATAGAATTTTTAACTAAATCAACAGCCATGACTCCTCTGTTACTGGTCCGACTGGTCCAACATAGCTAAAAAAAAAAAAAAAAAAATTAAAAAAAAAAAAAAAAAAAATTAAATAATTTAAAAAAAAAAAAAATTAATGAAAAAAAAAAAAAATAATGAAAAAAAAAAAATAAAAAAAATAATAAAAAAATATTTAAAATTAAAAAAAAAAATAAAAAAAAAATAAAATAAAAAATTAAGATTTTTTTATTTTTTTAAAATGAAAAAAAAAAATGAAAAAAAAATTCAATAAATTTTAAATAAAAAATTAAAAAAAAGAAGATAAAAAAAAAGAAAAAAGAAAAATTAAAAAAAAAAAGAAAGCCATAAAATCTGCTAAAGTTTGACTAAGATCAGATGCAAAATAATACATGAGAGCTCTGTGCCATGTGGTTCCAGAGAAAACGATTTTTTTCAGTTTTTGCCTATACAAGCCTAAGTAAAACTGTGACCCCCCAGGGTGGGGCCAAATGTGACAAATGGGTTACCATTTGAACAAACTTGGTAAAAGACCATAAGCTTATAGCAAATGCAAAATATTAAACCTCTGGCTCTTGCAGTTTCAGAGAAGAAGATTTTTTAAGTTTTTCCCTATACATGTCTATGTAAAACATGTGACCCTTGGGGCGGGTCAAATGTGACCCGAGGGTCATCATTTGAAAAAACTTGGTAAAGGACCATAAGCTTATAGCAAATGCAAAATATTAAACCTCTGGCTCTTACAGTTCCAGAGAAGAAGATTTTTTCAGTTTTTCCCTATACAAGCATTTATGTAAAACTGTGACCCCCGGGGCGGGGCCAGATGTGACCCCAGGGTCACCATTTGAACAAATTTGGTGAAGGACCATAAGCTTATAGCAAACGCAAAATATTAAATCTCTGGCTCTTGCAGTTTCGGAGAAGAAGATTTTTTAAGTTTTTCCCTATACATGTCTATGTAAAACATGTGACCCTTGGGGCGGGGCCAAATGTGACCCCAGGGTCACCATTTGAACAAACTTGGTAAAGGACCATAAGTTTATAATAAATGTAAAATATCAAACCTCTGGCTCTTGTAGATTCCGAAAAGAAGATTTTTAAAAAAAAAATCCTATATAAGTCTATGTAAAACTGTGACCCTCGGGGCGAGGACAAATTTGACCCCAGGGTCACCATTTGAACCAACTTAGTAGAGGACCATAAGCTGATGCTACATATAATACATGAGAGCTCTGTGCCATGTGGTTCCAGAGAAGAAGATTTTTTTCAGTTTTTCCCTATACAAGCCTATGTAAAACTGTGACCCCCGGGGTGGGGCCAAATGTGACCCCTGGGTCACTATTTGAACGAACTTGGTAGAGGACCACAAGCTTATAGCAAATGCAAAATATTAAACCTCTGGCTCTTGCAGTTTCAGAGAAGAAGATTTTTTAAGTTTTTCCCTATACATGTCTATGTAAAACATGTGACCCTTGGGGCGGGGCCAAATGTGACCCGAGGGTCACCATTTGAACAAACTTGGTAAAGGACTATAAGCTTATAGTAAATGCAAAATATCAAACCTCTGGCTGTTGTAGTTTCTGAGAAAAGAAGATTTTTTTTTAAAAAAATCCTATATAAGTCTATGTAAAACTGTGACCCCCGGGGCGGGGACAAATTTGACCTCAGGGTCACCATTTGAACAAACTTAGTAGAGGACCATAAGCTGATGCTACATGTTATACATGAGAGCTCTGTGCCTTGTGGTTTCAGAGAAGAAGATTTTTTAAAGTTTTTTCCTATATGTCTATATGAAAAACATGCAATACCTCAATATACAAACTTTGGACCCCCGGGGCACGGCCATTTTTGACCCCGGGGACTTTATTTGAACAAACTTGATAGTCTAGGCGTTGGCGATCATTTTAAAAGAAAAACTGTTGAAATCTGTCCAGCGGTTCTGGAGAAGAAGATTTTTTAAGGTTTCGACTATATATGGTAATGGCAGCCATCTTGGATGTAGCGCTGACCTAATTTTAACAAATCTAAAAAGCATTCATCTAAGGATTATCCATATGAAGTTTGGTCAAAATTAGCCAAGCGGTTTCTGAGGAGAAGTCGTTTGAAGAAAAGTTAACGGACGACAGACAGACAGACGACAGACAACACACCATCCCATAAGCTCTGCTGGCCGTTGGCCAGTAGAGCTAATAACCGATGATACTTACCTACAAAGTCTTCAATTTAAAATACTTCATCGTATTTTGTTTACCAATACCAAATTGTATCAATGTAAAATGTCAGAAACAGAACTACACTTTTTGCAACAACTCAAAAGAAACTGTTTCACATCTATTTTTTGAATGTATGTATTCAAAGAATATACTGCTAAGATTGTTTGAACAAATTAAGAATCTTCACGGAATTTCTATTGAATTAAGACCCGAAAAGGTCCTCCTTGGTTTTAAACAGCATGAATATGTTTTAAATTCGATTATTAATATTTGTTTCCTTGTCTATAAAAGTTATGTCTATTCAAGCAAACTGAAAAAATGTCTCCCAAACTATGATGTTTTTATTGAACATCTGAAAAGATATAAACACTTGGAATTGTTCTCATCATTCATGTACTCTGTACCAAAATCTAATGCCATAAAGGTGAGATGGAACATAATTAGCCAACTGTTTAATTAGGATAGTCAAGTAAAATTACCCCTTTTGGTATATCTAGGTATATGTATATGTATGTATGTATGTATGTGTGCATATGCATGTATATATATATGTATGTATATATATATGTATAAGTATGTAATATTAATAGTTAATTTAGTGTAGGTTTGTACTGACTTCATTTATTTCGTTATTTTGGTTTTTGCTCTTTTTGATATTCATTTATCTTGACCGGTTTCTATTATATATTCTTTCCGTTTAACAAGTTTTATCAGCTATATATATATATATATATGAATGCAACTGTATATGTAAGTACACAATGTGTCTGAAATAAAAGTATTAAAAACAAAAAACTATTTTTTTTTATCACATTTTGAAGCCGTATACTTATCGATGTTACCTGTACGGAGACTAAATAAATTTTACGCATATATTTCTACCTTATATACCGACTTTTGGGGATGTTCGTCGGTGCGAAACTACTTCACACGTGACTCATTCATATTCATTAGTTATTACCCGTTAAAATAGGGACTGTGTAGCTTTAATTAAGCTATGGCTGATACATTACCAGACGAGATATTAACTCATTCTTGATAGGCGGCTAATTCGTATATGCCTGTGTGTGTGTGTGTGTGTGTGTGTGTGTGCGTGCGTGCGTGCGTGCGTGCACGTGGTTCTAAGGTGTATAGTCCCTCCGCCTTTTAACCAATATGACGTCTTAAAGGTATAGGTACAATAGAGTCTGGACGCATGCCGCTTACAGACCGTTTTTTTCTTACCAAACTCTTTCTTTCCAGTTTTTACAATCAGTAATTACTACAAACAATTTTTAATCGAGGTGGGCGGCATCGCTTCAGTCTGGTCAAATCCTAGACATGTGTTACATATTGATGACATAATCACCATTGGAGCACGACATGCTAGAAGAACACATCAGCACAGAACTACAATTGTTCAAACGTAAGGTATGCGTGTGCGTTTTCGGTTCACTGCTACCATGTTTTATTACAAGATTGCGTTATCAAAGTTAAAAACTCAAAGCTACCTAACGATGTGGAATTATGAAAACCATCTAATTAATGTCATTACCCGGTAGATGGATTTATTTATATACTATATGTATCTGTAATGTTCTCCATGTTGCTTCATTTTAATAAATAAATCCAGACATTAAACAAGATACCAATAAGGCCTGCAAATTACTGAGGCATACACGATTAATTGAAGTTTTTCGTCATAATTATTCGGCTAATCAGTAATCAGTGGAATCCTATATTAAATGGATAGAACGAAAAACTAGCATGAATCATCAGACGGAATACAACTTTCCAATCACACCTCTCCTGTATGTAACCTAGAAAACATCTGTAGACTCTAGGCTAAGTAGTCATACCTGTTTACTACACGTTACTTTCTTCAAACTATTTGCTTATTACGTATTTCTTCAGAAGGAGAGCAGAATCATAAATATGGTAGACTGGCCTCCATTATGAACTAAAGTACAGTCCCTATCCCGCCATCAATAGGCAAATTTTACAACAGATGTACACAAGTTTCTAAACCTACTGATTTAGGTGTCAGACAGTCAGGAAGTACTTCCGGGTCGTAGGGTGCTAAAATAGTACCTTGAAAATAATCCAAAGAGTCTAGTTTGCATGTGTTTTTCCCAAGATAGTTTTTTATTTCAATTGTTAAATATAACCTGATGTTAAACTATATAAATCTGGTATACAAGGAAAGATATTACGAATTATTTAAAGACATGTACGAAAAGGTGAAATCATGCGTGAAGAGTTGTCTGGTACTATTATTCAGGCTATTTCGATGTGCGGTTGGATTACGTGAAGGGGGAGGTAATCTCTCCTTTGTTATTTTCGTTATTTATTGAAGATCTTGAGCTGCATCTACAAAATGATGAGAATTCAGGCTTACCAGATTGATGATATAGTTCTGATATTGTTACTGTTTGCTGATGATATGGCCATTTTAGGGTAAATCTCCAAG
>JAWPHD010016109.1:0-51567 GCA_037043455.1 Cyrtodaria siliqua | reverse complement strand
AAGGTGTTGTAGCATCAATTAAAAGGCTGCTATGTTCATACAAGTTCTCACTTTTTCCTTGCAAAGGTACAAATCCTATAATCCCGTTCCATCTATCAAACATTTTAAAAGATATTAAAGGTAGCAGATCAATTTATGATGCAATTCTTATAAAAAATATAACCCCATCAGCGATAATAAAATGGAATGAAGAATTTAATAATAAATACCTAAATTGGAATAACATTTTTGCTGCAACATTTAAAATAAATCAGGATGTAAAACTCCAATGGTTCCAGTATAGGATAAACCATAGGATTCTAGGTACCAATTATTTACTAAAAAAAATGAACATTTCTCATTCTGATAAATGTACTCTTTGTAATAAAGCGGTAGAAACAATTAAACATCTATTTTATGACTGTGAGGTTTCAAAGTTATTTTGGTCAGACTTATCTACTTTAATTAACAGCACATGTACTAGCATAGTGACTAACTGGTCAGACTCAGATATTATATTAGGAAATACTAAATTTGATAATATCCTTAATAAAATTCTAATATTAGGAAAATACCATATATTCTTTCAAAAACAAAATAATTCTGCACCATCCTGCCTCAACTTTATTTACTATTTAAAATCAGTTTATAAAACTGAAAAATTCATTGCTTATACAAACTCAAAAGATATATACTTTCATAAAATATGGAACCGATATGAAAATATTGTCGCCGAACCATAACTACTATTTGCTACTATAGCAATTGCTATAAATTGCTATAAATATCATAAACTACATCTATTATACTTTGAAAACGATTGCATATCAACCAAATCAGCAGACCATATTTTATCAATTTCATTAACAATCACACGGCGTTGATTGAACTTTCTTCGGTTAGGCTTATGAAGTTCATCTGCTAACTTGGCAGTCCATTTCAACGCATTTTCTCGTTTTTTGATGCTCCATGACCAAGTTTATATTTTGTACTAATAACTGGTTTTACTATAAAATTCTTAGCAATCTTTTCTCCGATAGTTTTAGACTTACTGGATTTCAAACCAGCAAGCATGTTTTTATCACACATTGATTTATTACTAGGATTTGCATCATAACAATAATCATGATCTTTACAAACAACATCTAATTCATTTACCGGTTCTCCGCTATCAAGTGGATTACCAGGACCACAATATTTATAACCAGGAATTGTTAACCCCTTTTTAGGTAACAGAGGAAGTAGAGCTTTATGAATATCAATATTTCCACCTTGTGTACTTTTAACAAACTGTGTTTTAGTAATACCACAAGATGCACAAGTTGCTTTTAACATTCTTCTACCATTTTTTGCTAATACATACTGAGGATTAATATTTTCAGTAACCGTTTTTTTCTTTTAAACAATAACTCATATATAATATGATTAGATTAAACTTTGTTTACAAAATATGATTCTTTAATGTTTTCATTTTCTATTGGTTTGTATGGTTTTAATATTTTATAAAGAATATCATACGTACTATTTCCTTCTTGCAACTTTTTGACAAAGAATAAACAGAAGTATCCGCACAAGACACTTGTTTTATCTTGATACTGAATAGTGTTGTATTTTATATTAGGTATGTGCGCTAAAACTTCTTTTGGTGGGCTCAGACCAAATGGATCGAAGTAATAATTATCATAGTAACACGTCCAGTGTGTACCAGGTCCAGTATGATCATCAAGATTAATTTAATAATACCACACTTTTGTTTATTTTGTTTTATTGGTAAAATTTTTTTGCTGTACACCCCACTGAATTTCTGTATACCTAGCTGCTTAACCCATTTCATTATATCTAAGTTAGAGATAGGTTCATTTTTAAAATTTAATTTTTTTTTTACAAATGGGATACTTTTATATGGTCTAATTTGTCTACTTGTAAACCATTTCCACGATCAACTCTTAGTCCTTTTCCTTTTCTACCTACTTGTAAACCTTTTCCAGTTAAGCCACTAATAAGAGATCCAATCAATGGAATTCCTAATGATGCAAGCAGTCCAAGAAATCCTCCATCTTGTCGTTGCTGCTTTGTCAAGGTAATAGGACAACAACCTTTAGACTTTATCATCTTGTTTCTTTGTGCAAGTGTTAATTTATTTGATCCAAGAAGTGCTTGTTTTTTGTCAGTAGGAATAGTTACCATCCCGTTTCCAAATAGTTTGCCGATTCCAGTACTCGCCAGACCAATCAGAGCCCCTGTTGCTAGTGGTGCTAATTCTTTCGGAGCGAGTCTAGCAACTGTTGGCAATATTGTTTTAGTTAACAAACCGGCTAATGCTCCCAAAAAGCCTCCATTTTTAGACTGAGATCTCATTTGTGTTTTTAATATATTTATATCTAACCCGCGCCCGTCGTTTGTTGCCTTTTTAATATTTTTAATTTGAGTTGTTGTTAACAACAAAGGAAAATTCCCAGTTAGTTGGTTATTTTTTAACTAAGTGTTAATTCGCTTTTGTTCCCATAAGCCTTTGCCAAACTTTGTTTTTGACCATCTGTTAAATTTACTGAATAATTTTGGTAAGTCATATATATTATAAGTTAGATTAAACAATAACTAGTTCATTTCCAACAGTATCAATAACAACATTTTCCTCGTATAAGGCTAAAGCTTAAACTTTATATCTGGCTGTAGGAACGTTGTTTAGTTTATATCTCAAACTTAGTTGTTTTGGATCGACACTGACTTCATTTCCCTTGTAACTCAAATCAAAATATATCATTCCGAAGAGATTTTTAAAATTACTCGCATTGAGTAAAGTTCCAGTGTTTTTACCATTTTGTTTGTAAGAATAATTAATAACATCTCTGAATATTCTTATGATATTAGCATAACTGTATTCGGTTTCTGGATAATAAACTCCATTTCCAACTTCCAATCTAGCTGATTGTAAATAACGATTAGCATTATCAGCATTTAGTTTAAAAGTATTTAAAAGGTGAGGATTTTGTGTTTGAGAAAAACTCTTGTCTGACCTTTGCAGATACACAAAAACGTGTTTGGGATTTTTAACACCAGCCGTTATTCTAAATACGGACTCGACCGCTTGGCTACTTCCACTTTCTTGTATCATTTCACGATGGTAAGTCCATCCTGTGTTTGTCATGTGATTACTCATTACGTAACTTAAACCATCTGAGTTAAATATCATTCTAGGTATCCACCTAATGTATTAATAACTACCCGACCATCATCACCATTTGATTTGAAAGTTAGCACATTATCATCTGTCAGTTGCAAGCTAATTTGAACCTGACTAGGAGGAAGCATGTTTGTTTCTAA
The DNA here is from genome assembly GCA_037043455.1 of Cyrtodaria siliqua. NCBI lineage: Eukaryota > Metazoa > Mollusca > Bivalvia > Adapedonta > Hiatellidae > Cyrtodaria > Cyrtodaria siliqua. Next base: position 48,264 of record JAWPHD010016109.1, on the reverse strand, counting down.
ACCTCCAAAGAAGGAATATTTGTTTAATGGAATTATGGAGTCAACTTTTTGATTAGTTATGATTAAAGCATGACGAGCAGTAAATCCTAGGTAATAACCGGCTTGATCATCTCGAGATTCTGTCGTATTATCTAAAAGTATTCGTTTGTTCCGGTTGTCTTTGCATAATCATCAGAAATTTCAAGCAAGCTTTTGAAATTAACAAATCTGTGAAGTTTATTTCCATCGTAAACTATTTTTCCATTTTGCTTTAATAGCATTTGATCAATCAGTGAATCTGCATCGTTAATTAAAGAATTAGCTTCAAGAATTAGAATTCGACTTAAATAGTCTACTTTTACTTTCAACTTATCAATTATCCCAAGAAGAGCTGTATGCCGACTATCAGACTTTTGATTAAACTGTTTCAATGAAGCTATCTCGCCATCAAAAGCTTTGCTTCTTTCATCCTGGGCAGCTTTCAATTGCTTTGAAACATCATCAATAGCAGTCTCAAGTTTATCAGTGTCAATCAGTTAGCTCAGAGCAGTCTCCAACTTCTTGCTGCCAACCATTTTCTTTTTTATATCTTCAAACTCTTTGCTGATATCGGCAACGTTAGTGTTTATCTGCTCATTTGATATTTTAATTTGAGTTATTTCGGTAGTAAAAGCAGTTCTCATTTGTTTTGAAGCATCAGCAATAGCAGTTTCTAGTTCATTGTTATCAACCATTTGTTTATTGATTTCTCCTATCCGTGTATTAATATTTTGAACACCAGATATTATTTGTTCACTTAATTTCTTGTAGTTTTTACTATCTTCCAATCCATCTTCTTTCTTTTCTAACTCTTTTAAAGCATCACTCAAAAGTTTTATTTCATCTTTTAAACCGTTTTGAATTTCAATCATTTTCTCACGGTTTGTCTGTAATTGCTTTTGTATCAGACTTAGTTTATCATCAACACCTGTTGTCAATTTTTTCATCATATCTGGAATTTTATCAATATTATAATCATGTATGATCTTTGCTACTCTTCTTACTGTAAGTTGCCTTGTTGATAATTCTATTTTTATCCATGTTGAGATTACTTCTTAAAACATTTTCCTGGTTTTTACCCTTGTGAAGATAATTAACCAGATGTTTTTCTTTTACATACTCAGACAGCACAATACCAAAATTTGTAATATTAACACTGCCGGTAGTAACGTCCTCACCAAGATCAGTAAAAAGTCCCATTATATATAATACGATTAGATCAAATTTCACCAGTGAAGTTTCTTTTGACCAACTTTCTAGGGCGATCAAGATACAGAAAGTCGTACTGCTTGTCAGTTGCTTTTTTATACTGATCTTTGCTGACATCTTGTTTGTTAGAAAGCATACCCAGCTCACGATTAACTTTTGTTGCAAAGAAGATGTAATGAGAGCAGTTCAAACGAATGTCTCTGGGAGATTTGTAATAAGATTGAAAAAAATAAATTACGCAAACATTTTTATGTCTTCCCTGGATGAAATAATTAATAATATCATTTTGATTGCGCTCGCAAACATAATCATCAAAAATAGCTATCTTTTGAGTATCCGAGTCCAAATCATTCACAGGGATAACTTCATCATTCGAACATTCTAATATATCTTCAACTGGGATTTTATTCTTTTTTGCTATCTTTTCAAGTTTTTGTGACAAGACCTGATACTTGGACTGTTCCAAGTTTTTAGCAAACAAGTAAATTTTGTCGTAGTAAACTAAAGGTGTTAACAACATGTGAACTAAGTGTTTGTTTTGCCAGAACCTGAATTATCACAAATTAACATTCTAAATCAACAGTCTGGCATAAAGTTCCATATTTGTTTAAAATTACCGTTTTCTGTTTTCATATCATAGTTTGGAATTTGTATTGTAATTATACTTAGATAATACTTGTCTTAACTTATTTTAATTTATCTTATTTTAATCTAACTTATACATGTCTTTGTTAAAATGGAAAGAATTAGCAGATAAAAAGCGAAAAGCGAGTGAGAATAAAGTTATCCGAAAAAGACTAGAAAAAGGAGCTAGTCGTGATTTATACACAGAAGTATTTAAACCTCTAACTAGCGAAATAACAGAGCAAACAAGACGGCTAGCTGAACATTTGATTACCCTTCCAGAAATACGTCAACAGTTGGCTCTTCTTCCTGAGGCAATACGTCCACAATTAGTTGCCCCGCCTGAGCGTGGAGCTATAGCACCGCCACCACCACCGCCACCGCCACCACCAGACGTTTTAAAAAACCCAGCTATCATGCAAACCGTAGATCCTAAAGACCGAGCACCGACGGCTGATTTCAGGGAGGAACTAAAGCGGGAGATAGAGTCTGGACCAAAATTAAGAAAACCTTCAGACAGAGTGCTTAGGTCAAAACCTGCCGAACCCGCAGAAACATTTTTTGAAGCAGTCAAAAAGAAACGTAGATCATTTAGTCCCGAGGATGAAGAAATAATAAAGGAAATAGAAGAAGAATGGGAAGAAGAAGAACCTGCTGCGAGGCCTAAGGAACCCAAACCGGTGCATGATATTGACTTGGATGCTGGTATGGATAAAGTCATACTTAATAAGTATGATTTGCCAATACCAACTGAAATATCAGGTATTACTGATGGGAGTGCTGATTATGATGAATATATTAAAAGGGCTAAAGAGATACATTAGAAAATGATTCCCAAGATAAGAGGTCTAGAGACAAGAATAGACAACCTCGACGAGAAGAAACTCAGAGAGGCGACAACCGGTGCGACTAAACTTAAATATTCAAAATTAATCGGTGACCCCAAAAATCTCAGACAAACTGAAATTCTGCAAATAAAAGAACATAATGATCTGACTCGTGACCTGGAAGCTCTGGACTTTTATATAGAGAAGTTGCCTGAGCGAATTCGAACAGCTAGTGAAATTATACAAAAGACTGGCAAAGGGATGCAACAAAATAAAAATTCCTACAAAGTCAACGAAGATGGTTACTATGGAATGTTACAAATTGATTTATCCAAGCTTGTTGGTCATAACAAACTTATTGCCAAACAAGGAGAAGCAGTCGTGCTAGATCTAAAAGTAGATGATGATTTTATAGACTTGATAACAAAGTGTTACAATAATAAAAAAACTTATTCAAAGGTGTCTCAGAATGCTTTCAATCAACTAACATAATTATCTGGCTTACCAATTCACAAAGGTTCTTCAAAGTTTAAAAAGATTTTAGGAGGTTGTGCTGATGTTAAATATTACAATAGTCCTGATGATTTGATTAGTGATCTTGAGTTAGTATGCGGAAGTATCGAATCATGAAATAATAGTCCACAGATAATAAATAAAGGTATCAGCATAATTGATGAATTATTAAAAATAGGCGAAATGTCACCTAAAGAACATGAGCAACTATTTTCTAAATATTTTTAATTAAATTATTGTCTAACTGTAATTATACATGAAAACCAAAGAAGAATTAATTGATCACTTGACGCGACTTGTAGCTGCATACAGACGTAGCTATAAATTGTGCGGTATTATAAACACAAAATTACAGATTGCCAGTGGAATAATTGGTTGTGGTGCTATCCTAGCATTAGTTCCAGCAATTCCTGTTTTCGTGGCTGTAGTTGGCGCAGTTCCTCCAATAGTTGCTATTGTTCTAGGTAAAACAAGAATAGCGGGAAAAAAAGTTTTTGTTAAAAACACATCATAGGAGTTTTAAACAACTTCTATCATATGTCCAACAAACAACAGAACATGATGAAGAGATAATTAGGATTACCTTTAATAAAATATTAGAGATTCAAAAGAATGATAACTTTACAGAACCTCTGGAAATGTATACGAAAAGGTTCAAGTTAAACGGTCATGGTATTCAGTCGTAATTCTTTTTCTACTTGTTCTACTTGTTCCCATATCACATCATACTTTTCTCTAGTAGATTTTGTTATAATCGGTTTTGTTTATTTTTTTATTTTTAATATTTTAAATATTTTCTGAAAAATGTATTCAAATTTGATTGATCTTTTTCGGCCCTCTAAAAAAAAACCTTTGTAATTTTGTAAAACAAATCTTCAAATCTTTGTCTTTTCACAGGAGATAAATTATATGCTACCATGTATTTATTTAAATGGTACTTTCTACGGTAAATAGTTTTCTTCCGGTTGTAGTTGCAACCTGTAATGAGATTGTAGCCATTGTGAACTCCACAATTAAGGCAAATACGCTCGTTATCGAAAACTTCACAAGTATCATTACAATTCATACATGCGTAAGTACACTTGTAACACAGCTTGGCTCTGGTACGATATTTACAAGGCTTCTTTTGATCAGTCATGTAAAATAAGATACAATCGGAAGATATTCCAGGGGAATCAATAATATCCAAAACTCTTTCACAATATTTGCAATTCATTATACTATACTAGAATTATATTTTTAAAATATAGGCTTAAAGAAATATTATCTTATGTAATTATATAAATGGAACGTATTGAAAAGAAAACCAAAAACTTTAAGGAAGATCAAATGACATATGCCCAAACGGTTGATTTTGAAGATATGAGTAAACTTGACAAAGAGTTAATAGCTTTTACAAACTTTCAAGATCTGACTGAAAGAATTATAACAATGACACAACAACTAAAATTACCATGGAAAATAAAAAACCCAGATATAAACAAGCTGCGTGCTTTTTGTAAAAAACAAATTTCATTAGCAACTTATATTCTTTCAACCGAGGCTGCTTTTATTCCTTACTACAGCATTTTGTTAGACAAAGGAATTAATATCATTATGTATGGATAAATAAAAATAATGTAATCTATAGTATATGAGAAGTTATGCAGAAGAAGATAAAAATAGATAAATGTAGCTCAAACTCTTTTAGCTCAGGCAAACAAAGATATTGATGAGTTTAAAGAAGTTCACATGAAACGGTTGGAAAAAGATTGGGCAATAAAAAATGAGCGTGAGTGTAACGATGCTATAACATGTATAAAGCTTCTTACAGAAATGGCAGAAAAACAAATTAGAATTTTAAATGAAATAGATACTCTCTAGGATGAGGTTACTAACGAGGACATCGATGACTATGTTTATGAGGTTACCGATGAAGACACCGATGAGGATATCGATGAGGACGCCGACGAGGGTAAAAATATTAAATAAAAAAAATGTTATTTAATTAATTAGTTAATAGGAGGCTTCAAGAAATAATCTCATGTAATATTATATAATGAGTATCCGAGAAATTGAAACATCCCCAAAACAGTATAGCAAGGTTTTTAAAGTAAATGTTGTCAGTAATGACCCGCTCATCCAACTACAAAAAACACAATCAAGTGTTGTGAAATTTCTTAAAACGGAATTTAGGAAAACAGGCAGTTTTAAATTAAGTGTTGACGTAAAACTTACTTTTAAAAAAACAGTAATCGATGACAAAGGAAAAGATTATGTAAACGTATACAAAACAGCTTACTTTAATTCTAAAGCAGCAACAATATTAACCGAAAATGAAATAGTAGAGGTGTTAAATAAAGCACGTGAGGAAATTTTAAGAAGAGTCGGAACTTGGATTCAGATGGGAAGTGGTTAGGTAATTGAAACACTAAACGCACATTACATAAATCGAATAAAGTACAAGCCTTTGCGAGGTAGCTCTTATTTGGATTTACCAATTGAACTTGCTAATGCTAAAAAAGGATAGATAAATATAAACAAGAGGTCAATGACCTTGAAGCTCTATTGATTGATTTTGATTTCAGGAAGTAGTCGCTACAAACTTGTTTTTAGCCGTGGCGGCCATCTTGAATTTCCGGCCGACCTGACATTATGCTAGGATCAATTGGACATCAAGAGCAACATTCGTGTGAAGTTTCATGAACATCCGTCAAGTAGTTTCAGAGGAGTAGTCGCTACAAGTTTTCATTATGTAACTCTATGTAAACAAAGATGGCCACTGGCAGCCATGTTTAATGTCGAATCAAAATAATGTTCGACTCGGATAACCATCATGTCATGCTGATCATTTTAGAAAAAGTCCCATATCAATATCTCTTATAGTTTTCAAGAAGTAGTGGCTACAAACTTATTTTTAAAAAATCTATTTTTAGCCGTGGCGGCCATCTTGAACTTTCGGCCGACCTGAAATTTCGCTAGGATCAAAAAGACATCAAGAGCAACATTCCTGTGAAGTTTCATGAAAATCCGTCAAGTAGTTTCAGAGAAGTAGTCGCTACAAGTTTTCATTATATAACTCTATGTAAACAAAGATGGCCGCTGGCAGCCATGTTTAACGTCGAATCACAACGATTTTCGACAAGGACCAACACTATGTCATTCTGATTATATTAGAAAAAGTCCCATATCAATATCTCTTATAGTTTTCAAGAAGTAGTAGCTACAAACTTATTTATTTTAAATCTATTTGTAGCTGTGGCGGCCATCTTGAATTTCCGGCCATGCCTGAAATTTTGCTAGGATCAACTAGACATCAAGAGCAACATTTCTGTGAACTTTCATGAACATCCGTCAAGTAGTTTTAGAGGAGTAGTCGCTACAAGTTTTTACTATATAACTCTTTGTAAACAAAGATGGCCGCTGGCAGCCATGTTTAACGTCGAATCAAAACGATTTTTGACAACGTCCAACATCATGTCATGCTGATCATTTTAGAAAAAGTCCCATATCAATATCACTTATAGTTTTCAAGAAGTAGTCGCTACAAACTTGTATTTTGAAAGTCTGTTTTTAGCCGTGGCGGCCATCTTGAATTTCCGGCCTACCTGAATTTTTATTGCTAGTATCAACTAGACATCAAGAGCAACATTCCTGTGAAGTTTCATGAACATCCGTCAAGTAGTTTTAGAGGAGTAGTCACTACAAGTTTTTACTATATAACTCTATGTAAACAAAGATGGCCGCTGGCAGCCATGTTTAACGTCGAATCAAAACGATTTTTGACAAGGACCAACATCATGTCATGCTGATCATTTTAGAAAAAGTCCCATATCAATATCACTTATAGTTTTCAAGAAGTAGTCGCTACAAACTTGTATTTTAAAACTCTATTTTTAGCTTTGGCGGCCATCTTGGATTTCACATCAACATGAATTTTTGCTAGGATCAACTAGACCTTATGGGCAATATTTCTGTAAAGTTTCATGAATATCCATCAGTAGTTTCAGAGGAGTAGTCGCTACAAATAAAAGTTTATGGACAGACGGACGGACGGACAGACGGACGACGGACGCCGCACCACGGCATAAGCTCTGCTGATCTCTGATCAGTCGAGCTAAAAATGAAAAAGATAACGAATGCTTTAGATGGTGCCATTTGTCTTATAAATTCCCTGTCAATAATAAACCACAAAGAATAACAAAGTACAAAAAGCATATTGGAGATCTAAATTATAAAGGAATTACATTTCCTGTAACAGGAAATGTAATATCAAACAAATCCCAAAAAATTAGAAAAACAAAACAACATTTGTTTTAACATATTTGGGTATGAAAATAATCAAGTATACCTTTTGTGCATATCAAAAAATAAAGCAAAAGAAAATTGTGATATGCTTTTGATCACTGAAAAAGAAAACAAGAGGTCAATGACCTTGAAGCTCTACTGACTGATTTTGATTTCAGGAAGTAGTCGCTACAAAGTTTTTTTGAAAATTTATTTTTAGCCGTGGCGGCCATCTTGAATTTCCGGCCGACCTGAAATTTTGCTAGGATCAATTAGACATCAAGAGCAACATTCCTGTGAAGTTTCATGAAAATCCGTAGTTTCAGAGGAGTAGTCGCTACAAGTTTTCATTATGTAACTCTATGTTAACAAAGATGGCCACTGGCAGCCATGTTTAATGTCGAATCAAAATAATGTTCGACTCGGATAACCATCATGTCATGCTGATCATTTTAGAAAAAGTCCCATATCAATATCTTTTATAGTTTTCAAGAAGTAGTCGCTACAAACTTATTTTTTAAAAATCTATGTTTAGCCGTGGCGGCCATCTTGAACTTCCGGCCGACCTGAAATTTTGCTAGGATCAAATAGACATCAAGAGCAACATTCGTGTGAAGTTTCATGAAAATCTGTCAAGTCGTTTCAGAGGAGTAATCGCTAGAAGTTTTCATTATATAACTCTATGTAAACAAAGATGGCCAATGGCAGCCATGTTTAACGTCGAATCAAAATAATGGTCGACTCGGATAACCATCATGTCATGCTGATCATTTCAGAAAAAGTCCCATATCAATATCACTTTTAGTTTTCAAGAAGAAGTCGCTACAAACTTATTTTTTAAAAATCTATTTTTAGCTGTGGCGGCCATCTTAAATTTTTGGCCTATCTGAAATTTTGCTAGGATCAATTAGACATTTAGAGCAACATTCCTGTAAAGTTTCATGAAAATCCGCCAAATAGTTTCAGAGAAATAGTCGCTACAAGTTTTTACTATATAACTCTATGTAAACAAAGATGGCCGCTGGCAGCCATGTTTAACGTCGAATCAAAACGATTTTTAATAAGGTCCAACATCATGTCATGCTGATCATTTTAGAAAAAGTCCCATATCAATATCACTTAGAGTTTTCAAGAAGTAGTCGCTACAAACTTGTTTTTTAAAAACCTATTTTTAGATTTGGCGGCCATCTTGGATTTCACATCAACATGAATTTTTGCTAGGATCAACTAGACTTCATGGGTAACATTTCTGTAAAGTTTCATGAATATCCATTCAGTAGTTTCAGAGGAGAAGTCGCTACAAAAAAAGTTTACGGACAGACAGACAGACGGACAGACGGACGACGGACGCCGCACCACGGCATAAGCTCTGCTGATCTCTGATCAGTAGAGCTAAAAATCATTACGTATGGATAAAAAACTTTAACAGTTTAATGCATAATCAAACAGCATACAATGGAAACAATTTGTTTGTTTACAATGTTTTGCGTTCGAAAGAGTTTTGAAAAAATATAAGCCTGTTTGTCTCACATAATGGTAAGCAAACAGTAGAGATGCCAAAGATGAAAAGGTTTATTTAAAAAACTTTGACAGACAGTTTGTTATATATGCTGATTTTGAAGCAGTAACCGAAACTATTTCTTCAGCATCAAACAATCCTAAAAAATCACATACAGAAGCATATCAAAAGCATACTGATTGCAGTTATGGGTATAAGGTTGTTTGTTGTTATGATGATCAATATCCAAAACCAGCTGTAACGTAAAGGACAAAATGCTGTTTACAAATTGGTGTAAGAAAACTATGAATGCATATTTTAAGAAATATTTGGTGATATCACCGAAAGAAGAAGCTAAATTCCAAAATTCTAAATCATGTCATATTTGTGGTAATGGTTTTTCCAATAACTCTTAAAAAATATGACACAGGTCGTACAGTAGCATATGAAAACTCCGTTAGAAAAGTTAGAGATCATTGTCATATAACTGGAAAGTACAGAGGAAGCGCTCATGACATATGTAATATTAATTTTAGGCTAACTAAAAAAATACCTGTTGTGTTTCATAATTTGAGAGGTTATGATTCTCACTTCATAATGCAACACATCGGAAAGTTTAAACGAAACACAAATGTTATACCAAATAACATGGAAAAGTACATGGCTTTTATGTTAGGACAAAGTTTAGTGTTTATTGACAGTTTCCAGTTTATGTATCAATCATTAGAAAATTTAGTAAAAAACATCCCTTCGTTTCAATACACCTCTCAGGAATACTCTGGCGACAAGTTAGAATTAATAAAAAGAAAATGTGTTTATCCTTATGATTACATGAACAGCTTTAAACGTTTTATGTAAACTAAATTACCTGGCAAAGATAGCTTTTATTCTCAATTAAATGATGAGCACATTTCAGATGAAGATTATGATCATGCTAAAAAAATATGGAAAACATTTAAGACTGAAAATATGGGAGAATATCATGATCTGTATCTTAAGACTGATGTGCTGTTATTGACAGATGTTTTTGAAAACTTTAGAAAAATGTGCATTGAGTATTACAAATTAAATCCTTGTCATTACTTCAGTAGTCCTGGTTTAGCTTGGGATGCATGCCTTAAGATGACTGGTATCCAACTTGATTTGATAACTGATATTGATCAATATTTGTTTGTAGAAAAAGGATTAAGAGGCGGTACGAGTTATATTGCAAATAGATATTCAAAGGCTAACAATAAATTTATGAAAAACTACGACACGAAAAAAGAAAGCAAGTACATAATATAACTTGATGCTAATAACTTGTATGGGTGGGCTATGTGTCAACCGTTACCTACTGGCAACTTCAAGTGGGTTGATAAGTTTGAAAAAGGAAAATCAAATTACATTGTTGAGTGCGATATTAAGTATCCTGAGAAACTGCATGACTCGCATAATGATTATCCTCTCGCCCCGGTAAGTTTAAACATAAAAGATGAGTGGTTGTCAGACTATTGTAAAAATTTAAAACAAAAGTTTAATTTAGGACATTGCAATGTTAATAAACTTGTTACGACGTTGAAAAATAAAGAAAAGTATGTCAGACATTACAGAAACTTAGAATTGTATAAAAAGCTTGGATTGAAGGTAACAAAATACACCGAATACTACAGTTTGACGAACCAGAGTGGTTAAAGATATACATCGACTTTAATACTGCAAAGAGAACAGCTGGTAAAAATGCTTTTGAAAAGGATTTCTTCAAACTAATGAACAAATCAGTTTTTGGTAAAACTATGGAAAATTTAAAGTTAAATTGACTCACGACGAGGAGGTCCTTTTAAAATATGCAGCAAGACCTTCATTTATTTCTTGTAAAATGTTTAATGAAAAATTATTTGCCATAAACAGAATAAAAGAACGATTAGTTTTAAATCGTCCTATTTATGTTGGTATGTGTATTTTAGACTTGTCAAAATATTTGATGTATGATTTCCATTACAACTACATTAAAAATAAATATGATAAAAAAGCTAAATTATTATTTACTAAATACCGATTCCTTGTGTTATGAAATAAAAACAAAATATGTGTATGCAGACTTTTACAAGGATAAAAAACTTTTTGATAATTGCGATTATGATCCGAAGTAAGTTTCATTTTAATGATAATAAAAAGGTTATCGGCAAGATGAAAGATGAAACTTGTGGAATACCTATTGTTGAATTTGTTGGGTTGCGAAGTAAACTATATTCGTATATGTTAGATAATGAGAGTGGTACAAAGAAATGTAAGGGTGTTAAAAAGTGTGTTGTTAAAAAAAAATATCGCATGATGATTACAAAAATATTTTGTTTACGGCAGCAGAAGCTCACCTCGAGATGAAAGTTATTAGATCACAAAAGCATAACATAAGCAGCTATGTAATAAATAAAAAAGTTTATCAGCTTATGGTGATAAACGGTACATACTAGATAATGGACAACATACATTAGCATACAAGTAAAAAACGATATGCAGAGCGATGATGAAGACTACTGTCCGGTTCCGTCTGACTTTGCTTAATGAATTGCAAATGTTTTAGTTATTTACAAAATTAATAGATACTGGGGGTACTGGCTACGTTCTCTCTAAGCGAAAGGCAATCAAGCAGTGAGGGGGTCTGGCAGAAAGCATGCCATCACCATTTGGCGTTTGCATCTTTGTGTTAAGAGCAACCGGAGACAACTTGATAACTATTTGATTGCTTTGTCGCGAGGAAAAACTGGCCTGGTACTCCTATTATCTATACTACTTCACTGGTTTGATTTAAGATTTTGCTTTAAAAAAAAAGGGTTCTTTGATTGATGTTGGTTGCTTTTACTCTGTGTAAGCGTGTAACTAAGTTCAGGACAGTTAGTGAAAGTTCACTGTGTTCAAGTTTATAGGGCTGTGTTCAAGAGATGACACTTGATTCTTATTTGCGAGACTCAGAGTCAAGACCATAATATAAAGCTCCAATATTTATAGTGTTAGATGATCTTGCTTTGGTTATTAATGTTTATAATTATTAAAATTAATAATTAATAATAAATCTGGAACATGCTGTGGATTGCACGATAAAAAAGAAAATGAAAAAAGCATGAAAATAAAATATTGTTTAAACATTGTTTTTATCACTCTTGTTATTTCCCCCGAAATCAATGAAGAAACTTGTTTAAAAGTGTATTTTTAGTATTCGTTTATGGAATTTGGATAAATAATACTGCTTGCGCGCTAAAAATAGCCCGCGAAAAAAACTCCCAGATTTTGCATGAATCTCCCTTAAAAAAATCACTAAACACCCAGACTGAGGTCCTGAAAATATCACATGTATGTAATTGTATTTTATAATGGTAGTCAGAGTTGTCTTTCAAATAATGGGCATATGTTTAATGCGCATGTCAAACTTGTTTTATTGTTAAACGAGGTGTAAGGCAAGGATGTCCTTTATCCCCGTATTTGTTCCTAAATCGCAAATGATGTTTTATCAATTTCGGTTGAAATAAATGATAAAATTAAAGATGTAAATCTTGTTGACGCTCAATATAAACAAATCTTATTTGCAGACGATGCTACATTTGTTACAGTTGGCACTATGGATTGATTGAATTGGGGTTTTAAGGCGCACCAACACATGAAAAGATTATATGGCGCCTAACAGGCCTAAAACGCTGGAGCCACGTTATTGTTTTTCTGCCACTGCTCCTTTGATGCGAGCGAGATAGCACCTGAAACAATGCAGGGATCATGATGAAGACCTTTAATGAACATGAACAAAAAATGATTGGCACAATGGAATCCTTTGAATTTACAGTTTAACATCGACCTTGAAAATGAAACACTGAATATGGTACTCTTAACTCAACACAATCTTATTGAAATAAACCTTTATATCAAGCTGGTGAAAATCCGAAACAGTTAACTGACATCCATCACATTCACAAGCTAAAGAATTCCCTTCTTTCAAAGACATTAACTCCGTATTGTATGATAAGACTAAGATTGATTTTACTCATTGCACTAATCCGAGATCATCAAATACAATTTGGTACAACTCTGGTTACTGACGTTTTTGTGTAAACAAACTGTAATTGCCTATTTTGACAAAATCAAAGCTAATAAATCTGTTATGTACTCTTACTCAAGACCTTATTAAAACAAACCCTCAAATCAATTTGGTAAAAACCAGAAGCCATTTACTAATGCCCTTATTATAACAAACTGAAATTCCCTTATTTTTACATATTCAATCGCAATAACTGCACAATGCATGCATCAATTGTAGCAACTCATCCAAGGTCTCGTTGAAACAAACCTTATAAAGTTGGTGGAAATCAGAAGCCCAAGTTTAGATTCATTGTGTAAACATTGTAAGCTGAAACTTAATTAAAGTACAACAGACAATGTACCATTGGATAAGTTGGCCTGGTATTTGGCAAGATCAGTTAACAAGAAATTGTCTCGGTTAACAAAATGATCAGTTAACAACAACAAATATGTCAATGGGACCCACATGCCCCACTTATGGGTGTCAGTGGCTTAGAAAATAGAGTAACCAAGCTGTTTAGTCGCAAAAAAGTCATTGAAAATATATTTAACACTTATTTAATAGATAGTCTAAAACAGCTCAGCCTCGTCCGTCGGATGGGGACGTAAACCGGGCGGTCCCGTGTATCGGTCTATCATCCGAGCACGTTAAAGAACCATAGGAATCTATTCGATAATAAGAGTAGGGCAGGTTCCCGGATTCCTATGTATCCTTCCCCTCTCTCTGGGGCGGCTCTAAATAACCTATACTGTGTTGAGCCGTTAAACAACATTCAATTAAAACAGCTCAGGGGATCGTGGAGTAACCAAAAACATAAATGTAACTTAAGGAAATTTGAAAAGTAGGTCACAGTCGTTCTCACTGACATACTTACGGTAGGTGACAGTCGTTCTCACTGACATACTTACGGTAGGAACATGTTGCTGTCATGAATGTCAAAGCTGTATGACATTTGGTAGCGTAGTAATGGACTTGACAAAAACATCTTTATAAACCTTAATTTAAATTAACAAAGTAGGTGAAGGTCATTTATACTGACCTACCTACTATTGGTAGAAGTGTTTCAGCCAGGCGTTAAGTTTAATATCTGTATGACTTTTGGTATCTGGGTAAGGGACATGGTAGAATAATAAAGAAAGAACTCCTAATTTTATTATCTTTTATTTAATTATATACAAGCATGTGTAAAGTCAAAAGGATACTGGACTAATGCCTGATAAATACGTCAACATTGCCGTGTGTCCCTATAATGGTTACAGATTACAGAGCGTAGATATTATTGTATGAGCATTTCAATATTAGGTCCTGTATCATTAATCTCGGAGACTTAAACGGGCACATAGCAATCTTGCTTTATTTTCGTCCCAGAATTACCTTTTCATACTTTTTGTGAAAGTTATACCTGATAGAGGTTTTATAAGCACTTCATTTATTTTAAAAATAACCGACTTTCATAAAGGTAAATAACAAAAAAAGTAAATTACTCATATTTTACATGTTTTCTTCTTCATTTTACACACGATGTAGACCTTAGAGCTAATACTAAACAGATAGAAACTTTATGTCTAAATCGATAGCCAAAATATGTGGGGTTTTACTTTTACTTCTGTCTCCAATATTCATGGATTTTGATGAAAATACCCTAAAATAGATGTACACTAAATGGCAAAATGGGCTTATACCAATTTATCTGATTTTCCAAAAAAAACTTTTTTTTATTATAAAAAGCTGTTCGAAGTATAAACAAGAGGCCCAAGAGGGCCTGTGGACGCTCTACTGGTTAATATGGCTCTTATATCATCAATGAAGCGAGTGGCTATCGTCTTAAAGCGGCAAAATATAGCATTTTTAACTAAATCAAGAGCCATAACTCCGCCATTACTGGTCCGATCTGGTTGGTTTTTGAACTTGTCCGAGCTATCATTGACACTAACAATCTGGTAAAGTTTGGTAAAGATCGAATAAAAAATGATTGTCCTATCGTCTTAACGAGGCAAAATATAGCATTTTTAATTAAATCAAGGGTCATAACTCCGCTGTTACTAGTCCGATTCAGCTGGTTTTCGAACTTGTCCGAGCTTTCATTGATATTAACAATCTGTGCAAGAATGATAAAGATCAAACAATAAATAAAGTTGCTAGAGTGTTCACAAGGCTTAATATGGCAATTTTTAGCAAAACAAGGGCCATAACTCCGGTGAAATTATTCTGATCTTGCCGGTTTTCGAGCTTTCATTGATATAAAGACACTGGCAAAGTTTAGTAAAGCTCCGATTAATATTGAAGGCCCTAGAGTGTTCTGTTTTTCAAACTTGTTTGAGCTTTCATTGATATTAACAATCTGTGCAAGTTTGGTAAAGATCAAATAATAAATGAAGGTGCTAGAGTGTTCACAAGGCAGAAAATGGCATTTTTCAGAAAAACAAGGGCCATAACTCGGGTGTTACTGACTCAATTTTGCTGAATTACGAACTTGTCCAAGCTATCATTGGTATTAACAATCGTTGTAAGTTTGGTAACGATCAAATACTAAATGAAGGTGCTAGAGATTTCACAAGGCAGAAAATAGCAATTTTCAGAAAAAACAAGGGCCATAACTCCGGTGTTACTAATCCGATTTGGCTGGTTTTCGAACTTGTCCGAGCTTTCATTGATTTTAACAATCTGTGCAAGTTTGGTAAAAATCAAATAAGAAATGAAGGTGCTAGAATGAGTGTTCACAAGGCTTAATATGGCATTTTTCAGCAAAACAAGGCCATAACTCCGGTGAAATTATTCCAATCTTGCCGGTTTTCGAACTTGTCCGAGCTTTTATTGATATAAAGACACTGGCTAAGGTTAGTAAAGATCCGATTAATATTGAAGGCCCTAGAGTGTTCACAAGGCAGAAAATAGTTTTTTTCAGAAGAAAAAAAAGGGTCATAACTCCGGTGTTACCGATCCGATTCAGCTGGTTTTCGATCTTGTCCGAGCTTTCATTGATATTAACAATCTGTGCAAGTTTGGTAAAGATCAAATAATAAATGAAGATGCTAGAGTATTCACAAGGCTTAATATGGCATTTTTCAGCAAAACAAGGGCCATAACTCCGGAGAAATTAATCCAATCTGGCTGGTTTTTGAACTTGTCAGAGCTTTCATTGATATAAAGACACTAGCAAAGTTTCGTAAAGATTCGATTAATAATGAAGGCCATAGAGTGTTCACAAGGCAAAAGTTAACGGACAACGGACATCTCGCCATCCCATAAGCTCTGTTGGCCTTCGGCCAGTAGGGCTAAAAACAAGTAATGTAACTGGAAGTGACAAATGCCCCTGAAATGGTTTGTGAATATATGAACGATATGTTTATGCACACAACTCAAAATATGACGACGTAAGTTTGAACCATGTTTATAAATATTCATGAGCATGAATCAGGTAAAGGTTCAGCAAAACTGGAAGGTGACCGATGACAAAGTTATACACTGAATACACCCAATATGACTTCATTCCAATACAGGGTCATAAGGCATCTTCTGACCTCTAAGTGTGAACTTGACCTTGAAGCTACTGACCTGGATTTTGCTCTCGACATATAGTCTTGTTTTGGTGAACACTTTTGCTAAGTTATTTGAAAATCCCATCCATGAATGTCAGAATTATTTACCGGACATGAAATATGGACATAAAAGAACATCTTTTTGACGTTTGACCTCCGAGTGTGACCTTGACATTGAAGCTACTGACCTGGGTTTTATGTGTGACACGTCATCTTGTAATGGTGAACACTTTTGGCAGGTTATTTGTAAAACTCTCCATGAATGTCAGTTATTTACCGGACACGAAATATGGACACGAAAGTACTCCTTTTTGACTTTGAACTCTGTGACCTTTACCTTGAGACTACGGACCTGGAATTTGCATGTGACACATCCTCTTGTTGTGGTGAACACTTGTGCCAGGTTATTTGAAAATCCCTCGATGAATGTCGGAGTTATTTGAAGGACAGGAAAGTACTTCTTTTTGACCTTTGTCCTATTAGTGCGACCTTGACCTTGGAGCCACGGACCTGGACTTTGCGCTCGACACATCGTCTTGTTGTGGTGAGCACTTTTTGCAAAGTTATTTGAAAATCCATCCATTATTGTCCGAGTTATTTACCGGACACGATTGTATGAATGAACAATTTACCGGACGAACGGTCTAAATGAGCGACAAGACGGTGCGACTACTATATGCTACCCTTCGGGGGCATAAAAAAACAACTAAAGGAAAATAGCATAGTAAAACTTCTGTTGAACTCGCTTTTTGCTCAACACGTTTAAGTAAGGAAAATAGTATACTTGGAAAGATAAATAAATATAATGAAACGTGTATGCTTACAACTCTTTATGATATATATGTTTGAAATCAGAAATCTCCGCACTGTGCCACATGAAATTGAGATAAATTTCACAGTTTCCTATCTGTTTGTTATTAAGTCTGTGGTATGACATAGTATAGCTATTTAAAATGTTCTGAACTTATCGAATAGGGGGGTTAAAAAGAGTAAAAAGGGATCACTTTCGTAGTTGTTTGGCTTGTTTTGATGCATGAAAAAGCGTGAAACATAATGGGCCTGAACTGGAAATGAAAAAATTGAAACTGTCTACAAATAACACACAAAAAAAGTAGATAACAACATCCTCATGGTCATATAACAACATCCTCACGGTCGTTATAGCATTATTACTCCAGAGATCATGCCTATAGTAGTTTATGCTTTTAACTTAAATATACACGGTAAAAAAAGAAATGGACCAGAAGGTATGTTTAAAGTTGTAAACTGGAATATACATACAACTAATAAAATATACATCACTGAATTGATACACATCTTATACATTAAAATCCAAATACGGTTTTAAAATCGACTGAAAATAAAAGAAAAATGCTATCACAAAGCACACTGACTGGGGTCATTACTGAAAACGTGCAGACATGTATAATAGCGGCTGATATACTCAATGGCGAATGTAATGCATAGTTTTTACATGGACCCTTGGGTATTTTGCGATATTCTTCTCTATCATTTTTCGTTCATATTAAGAACGGTTTTCGGGTTTAAGTTCTTTAGTTAAAGTGCCTCTATCCAATGATGTACACATTTCAACATTAAGTTATACATTGTGTCTCATACACGATTTTAATACTGGCCCTAGGTCATTTACAATATTATTTTTCTGTCGATTGATTATTGAGTTCAATACCGTTTTCGGCATTTAAAGTAACACAAATGTATCTTTCCAACGGTATATGTGGCATTATATATCATTATGACACCTATTCTATTGTTTAACATCATTTATCAACACTGGTCCATTTCCTTTTTTACCGAGTATATATCTCTATCTACATATAAACTTTGCTCTAACAATGCACCACATACATCTAAATGAATTCATTTTTATTTGTATATAATTGTACATCTACATGTATGGTTATTTAGGTAGGAAATTATCCTAAACACACAATACGACTTTTTATTTTTAGACAAAAGTTCTGTCATAATAAAACAAGAATTGAAGATGAACTTGATAAATTAACAACAGCACCCCCTAGCGGGGCATATACTCACGTCATTGGCAATGTGTTCCAGATTAAACCTTTTTCAAAGGGAAATAAATTTAAAAAAATATGAATCAAACAGTTATGATGTATTCGTTGGATCATGCAAGGTTTCATTGTTGTACACCTAACACTTTGAAAGTTATGTCACAATCACTTGTAAAAGGCAAGGTTTAGTTTCAGATTAAACTTTTTTTCAAAGGTGAATAATTCAAAAAACATGAACCAGAGTTATAAACCTTTATCAGATGTATTGATCATGCAGAAGAAGTTTACAAAATGTCATTGTTGTAGAACTTGTACTTTAGAAGTTATTAGCCACAGTCTGTCAGTGTGAGGTAAAAGTTAACGGACAGACGGAGGGTAACGCTATAAAATAATACATCCCTACGGGCGTATAAAAACATTATAGAGTTGGAATGGGTTTGAAAATATTGCACTAAAACAGAAGATATCACATTGCCTTTTGAACAGTAATAATAACAATAATAACAAAAAATAACGCAAATAATAAGCCCCAGTGGGTCAGAGGACGTCATACTGGTATCATGGTTTCAGAGGAGGTGTCAGAAAAAAACAAGAAATATCACTGTAAGTGATAAATGCCCCCGAATTGTCCTTTGACCTCTAAGTATGACCTTGACCTTGGAGCCATGGACCTGGATTTGTGCATGACACCTCATTTGGTTGTGGTGAGCACTTGTGCTAAGTTATTTGAAAATCCGTCCAGGCATGCAAAAGTTATTGACCGGACATGATATGACCTTTGACCTCTAAATGTGACCTTGACCTTGGTGCCACAGACCTGGATTTTGTGCGAGACACATTGTCTTGTTGTGGTGAGCACTTGTGCCAAGTTATTTGAAGTTATTTGAAAATCCGTCCATGAATGCCAGAGTTATTGACCTGACACAATTTGACTTTTGACCTCCAAGTGTGACCTTGACCTTGAAGACCTGGGTATTGCGCACAACACATCGTCTTGTTATGGTGATCACTTGTGCCAAGTTATTTAAAAATCCCTGCAGGGGTTGTGACGTTACGGTCCGGATACGAAATTGCTTACCTGTTTTTTACCTATGAACTGCAAGTGTGACCTTGACCTTTGGGGTACGGACCTGGGTTTTGCGCGTGACACATCGTTTTGTTATGGTGATCACTTGTGCCAAGTAATTTAAAAATCCCTGCAGGGGTTGTGACGTTACGGTCCGGACACGAAATTACGTACCTGTTTTTGACCTATAAACTTCAAGTGTAACCTTGACCTTTGAGGTACGGATCTGGGTTTTGTGCGCGACACATCATCCTGTTATGGTGATCACTTGTGCCAAGTTATTTAAAATTGCGTACCTGTTTTTTACCTATGAACTTCAAGTGTGACCTTGACCTTTGAGGTACCTGGTTTTGCGCACGACAAATCGTCTTGTTATGGTGATAACTTGCGCTAAGTTATTCAAAAATCCCTGCAGGGGTTGTGAAGTTACGGTCCGGACACGAATTTCGGAATGACGGACAGACAGACAGACAGACAGACAGAATCCGGGCAGACAGAATCCGGACAGACAGACGGATGGAGCGATTACTATATGCCCCCAAAACATTTTCGGGGGCATAAAAAGTGGTCTTAATAAAAATAGTAAAAACGATTTTGGTTGTTTGTTCTACTACTCCTTCGTTTCTCGTATTTAATTATATGTAAAATTCACGACGCAACTGTAAGCGTTTTAACACCATCGATAGAGGTAAGCCAAACATGACATTGATATACATTGAACTTTACATTGAAGCAGTCATAAGGAATCAAACATTAGCACCTCAATTCATTATTCCAGTATAAGTTGGGACACATGGCAATCTTGAAGTTTTTATCAAGAATTGAAATTAGTGTCTCGAGTTATTTATTCTGCATCAGTTTGACTTGAAACATGCTTGTATATAATTAAATACAAAATCTGAGTTTTCATTTTTTCATCTTATTTTACCTAGGTTTAAATATATTATTGATGCAAATTATCAACAGTTAATAATATGCAAAATCAAGTTTTTACTATATAAATCTATGTAAACAAAATGACCGTGGCAGCCATGTTTAATGTTGAATCAAAATAATTTTCAACAGGGACCAACATCAGGTCATGCTGATCATTTTAGAAAAAGTCCCATATCAAATATCACTTAAAGTTTTCAAGAAGTAGTTGCTACACATTTGATTTTTTAAAAATCTATTTTTAGCCGTGGTGGCCATATTGAATTTCCAGCTGACCTGAAATTTTGCTAGGATCGACTAGATATCAAGAGCATTCCTGTGAAGTTTCATGAAAATCCATAAAGTAGTTTCATGGGACTAGTCGCTACAAGCTTTTACTATGTAACACTATGTAAACAAAGATGGCCACTGGCAGCCATGTTTAACGCTGAATCAAAATGATTTTCGAAAATGACCAACACCATGTCATGCTGATCATTTTAGAAAAAGTCCCATATCAAATATCACTTATAGTTTTCAAGAAGTAGTCGCTGCACATTTATTTTTTTAAAATCTATTTTTAGCCGTGGTGGCCATATTGAATTTCCAGCCGACCTGAAACAAAGATGGCCACTGGCAGCCATGTTTAACGTTGAATCAAAATGATTTTCGAAAATGACCAACCTCATGTCATGCTGATCTTTTTAGAAAAAGTCCCATATCAATATATGTTTTCAAGAAGTAGTCACTACAAACTCGTTTTTTTAAAAATCTATTTTTAGCTGTGCCGGCCATCTTGAATTTCCGGCCGACCTGAATTTTAGCTAGGATCAATTAGACATCAGAAGCAACATTCTTGTGAAGTTTCATGGAAATCCTTAAAGTAGTTTCAGAGGAGTAGTCCCTACAATTTTTTCCAGTATAACTCTATGTAAACAAAGATGGCGGCTTGCGGCCATGTTTGACATCCAATCAAAATGACGTTGGTTAGGACCAACTACTTGTCGTGCCAGTCATTTTGGTAAAAGTTCCAAATCAATATCACTTACCGGTATGGTGTTTGAGAAGTAGTCGCCACAAAATCACATTTTTAAAATCTATTTTTAGCTGTGATGACCATCTTGAATTTCCG
Source organism: Cyrtodaria siliqua (assembly GCA_037043455.1). Classification (NCBI taxonomy): domain Eukaryota; kingdom Metazoa; phylum Mollusca; class Bivalvia; order Adapedonta; family Hiatellidae; genus Cyrtodaria; species Cyrtodaria siliqua. The sequence goes on along the minus strand of JAWPHD010016109.1, from coordinate 26,576 downwards.
GCCAACCTGAGTTTTTGCTAGGATCAACTAGACATCAAGAGCAACATTCCTGTGAAGTTTCATGAAAATCCATCAAGTAGTTTCAGAGGAGTGATCGCCACAAGATTTTCCTATGTAACTCTATGTAAACGAGGCCATGTTTGATATGCAATCAAAATGAACTTTGGTTAGGACCAACTGCATGTCGTGCCAGTCATTTTGGTAAAGGTTTCAAATCAGTATCACTTATGGTTTTTGAGAAGTAGTCCTAACAAAATCGCATTTTTAAAATCTATTTTTAGCCGTGGTGGCCATCTTGAATTTCCGGCCAACCTGAATTTTTGCTAGGATCAACTAGACATCAAGAGCAACATTCCTGTCAAGTTTCATGAAATTTCATCAAGTAGTTTCAGAGGAGTGGTCGCCACAAGGTTTTCCTATATAACTCTATGTAAACAAAGATGGCCTCTGGTGGCCATGTTTGACATCCAATCAAAATGAAGTTTCGTTAGGACCAACTACAGTCATTTTGGTAAAGGTTCCAAATCAATATCTCTTATGGTTTTTCAGAAGTAGTCGCCATTAAATAGCATTTTTAAAATCTATTTTTAGCCCTGGTAGCCATCTTGAATTTCCGGACGAACTGACTTTTTGCTAGGATCAACTAAACATCAAGAGCAACATTCCTGTGAAGTTTCATGAGAATCCGTCGAGTAGTTTCAGAGGAGTAGTCGCCACACGTTTTTCCTGTATAACTCTATGTAAACAAAGATGGCTGCTGGTTGCCATGTTTGACATCTAATCAAAATTAACTTTGGTTTGGACCAACTACATGTTGTGCCAGTCATTTTGGTAAAGGTTTGAAATCAATATCACTTATGGTTTTTGAGAAGTACATGTAGTCGCCACAAAATCGCATTTTTAATATCTATTTTTAGCAGTGGTGGCCATCTTGAATTTCTGGCCGACCTGAATTTTTGCTTGTATTAACTAGACATCAAGAGCAACATTCCCGTGAAGTTTCATGAAAATCTGGCAAGTAGTTTCAGAGGAGGTCGCCACAAATTTTTTTTATGGACAGACGGACGGACGCCGCACCACGGCTTAAGCTCTGCTGATCTTTGATCAGTAGAGCTAAAAAAAACTTTAAAAATCAAGATCGCCGTGTGTCCCTTTAAACATGCTTGCATATACCAAAATAAAAGGTTCCAGCGATGGAATTTAGAGTTGTCTGCTTTGCTTCGTTACTCCACCATTATTAATATATTACTTGTGCAATATAATCAATTAAGCAAAATGCAAGAACTATTTGTTTTGAACTATTCAAATAATTATTAAGCAAAAATGAATTGTGAGCAAGTTATGTCGAAAAACTAAAAGGATGTCGGGAGTTTTAAAAAGCAAAAGTCGTCGGATGACAGTGGGCTCAATTTTCGAGGCCTTGACTTTTATTGGGAAACTAATTAGAATTGAACTGATTGGATTGAATTTATAGTTGCACCAACATGGTGACTTTCCATCTTCCTCGGGTGGGGGAAGACCCCAGGTTCCCTTTCCGGTAATTTTCGTGTTGGGGTGGGCACCTGGGTAGAACCATCGACATTCCGCAAGCCAGCTGGATAGCTTCTTCACATAAAGATTCCAAGGCCCCTGTGGAATCCAAACTACAGCGGTGAGGGGCAAGTGGTTTCAAGTCAGGGACTCGAATCACTCGGACACGGACGCCCCGAAACTAAGTAGAAAAAGAGTCACAATTCTGTAAAAAAATCATAACAGAGTTATGGCACTTGTCTGTACGAGTTTCTCTTATGAAAATAAATACATTTGCAAAGTTCCATTGAATTCTTTTTAGTAGTTTCTGAGATGTGATCTTAATCAAACACCGATGTCAGGGCAAGTAGAATAGCTGATGTTGAGTTTAGAATCAAGATTTTAAAGCGAGTTTGGATGAGAAATCATTAAACGTCATAGTTTTGGTCTTGGATGACGATGGGAATGAAAACATAAATATCAAATATAGTCAAGTTTCATTTATAGCTTAAAGCAATTCGAAGGTTTATTTTTATATTTCCTACTAAAATGATGTATACAACTTGCAACAAAATTTGAATACAATAAATTTACATGCAAAGTAAGACCATCTTATAATATCATTTTTAATGTCCTGGTTCTTTAATGTCCTGGTTCGTGATATTTCCAATTTCCGGTAAAACATAAGTGATAGAAAATAATGGCGACCAAAATTGGCAAACAAATAAAAGAGAACTTCAAATTATGCAATGTATAAAGAAAATGAAACAAAACAACAAGATCGCTCACCTGATGACCTTGGTAAAGAGGAAAAACAGTTAAACAACCATATTAGTGAATCCTGAAAGTTGGTTATATTATGCAAACCTTTAGTAATTAGTCCTGAAATTTGTTTAATTGCAATCTGCACAGAAGCCTAGGAAGAAATGAGCAAACAAGATTATATGAATCTTTCATCGATATCCGGTGAAGATCGGGAATTCCAATCCTCGATATAATTATTTGATCGGAATCGAGGCTCTGCCAAGGTCCCGATCAAAACAGTTATACCGAGGTTTGAAATTTATCTATCTGAACCGGACATCCATAAACGATTCTTTGAATTGAATTCAATTGGGGTTTTAAGGCGCACCAACACATGAAAGGTTATATGGCGCCTAACAGGAATGAACATGCCAGGCTCATCCTCCATGTACATCGAGATAAAATATGGAGAACGGGCCTAGAACCTTCTTACCCTGAACTGCAGAGTTGCTGCAAATTCTATTGTAGACACTCCATTTATGCTGGAGCCACGTTATAGTTTGTCTGCCACTGCTCTAGTGATATGAGCGAGATGGCACCTGAAACAATGCAGGGGTGATCGATTCTTTGACTCAGGTTTTCCATTACACATGCAAAATGCGGATAACGTTATCCGGCATGCAAGAAATTTAAAGTTCAAGGAGAAATAACTTTGGTTAAAATGATCGCATTCCAAATCCTTTATAACTTTAGTAAAAACAGACTCAGTCAAATTCCTTAATTGTTCTTGAAAACAAGTTTTTCCTGTGTCTAATTGAAAATATTGCATGGCTAAGCCTAAATTTGACTCAAGGGATACCATTTGAACACCATAAGTCAATGCCACATGCTTTGTAGATTTCTTTCCCTATATAACCACATGTAAAACATGACCCTTGGGTCGCGGTCATAAAATGACATGTGTCATCATTAGAACAAACTTGGTAGAGGACTACAAGCCAATTTTTTTTATAAAAGTATCATAGCTTCAGGCCTTGTACTGCATGTTTTAGAGAAGAACTGTTACTATTCTGTTTTTACTATATAACTATATGCCACTAGAGAACCAAAAGCTACATGCACAATATTAATGCAAACAAACTTCAGCAGATCTTGTAGTTTCAAAAAATATTTTTTAAATATTTAACTATAAAACTGTGAACCCTGGAACAGGGCCAAATTCAGTCCCAGGGTAATCACCTGCTCAAATTCGGTAGAGGACCATAAGCTTGAGATCTTTATGCAATTTCTTTTTATATATCAGTCCATGTAAAACATGTGAAATCTCTATATACAAACTCAAGACCCATAAGGCATGGCCATATGTGAACATCAGGAGTGCATTTAGGGGTTTGGCAATCATTAATATGGAAAAAACAATTAAAATATGTTCTATGATTTTGCCCATTTATAGTAATGGTGGTAATTTTGGATGTTGTGTTGACCTATTTATAACAAAGTTAAAATTAAGTGATCTAAGGAATATCTATGTGAAGTTTGCTCAATATGACCAAACGGTTTCTGAGCAATAGTTAACATCCGATGGACAAAGGTCAGATGGACGACTGATGAAGAGTGATCCCAAAAGCTCATCCCTGAGCCTTGGGCTCAGGTGAGCTGAAAAGAAAGACGTAAACATTTCATGACAGTATCTCTGTACACAAACTATCACCTTTTATGGAATGTAAATAAAATAATATCTTAAACAGAAAAATATGTTCTAATCTCTATTAACATTATCGTTAATATTATTAAATTAACATATTACCATAGCTCTGTTAATTATGTATTGCACTAATACAAAAATGTCTAGCTCTGTTAATTAGTTATTGCACTAACCCAACTTATTGTCTGTATCACACAATATTGAACCAATAATTAACTGAGCAAATAAGAACACTCCAGCTCTACATGGTATAATTCTAATATACTCCTCAAATAATTTAAGAACCACAAAAAAGAACAATAATGATTACCAGGTACTTACTTTTTAATATTCTGCATTTCATATCCATACAAAAGTTAATACTTCTGGGTCACGTAACAACTGTTTAAGAATAAAACTAAACTTAAAAACTGCAAAAAAGACAGTAAATCGTTCAGTAACGGCACCATAAAAAAATTACAAAAGTAAAAAACTGGTCCTTAAATTATTTTGAGAAGTATAGTTACATAATGCCAATATCATTTTCGACCTGTATCAACATGAGGTTATCATTAATCCTTGACCAGTATAAATATCTATTACAACTTTATAGGCAGCACTAAACTAAGAAATATAGAAAGATTAAAGTCCCTATCCTGCCATCAACGTGCAAATTATATAACAGATGTACACCATTTCTAAACCTACTGACGACGCGGTATATATATATAGCTTACGCATTTTGAGAATCCAAACTCTAGAAACAATATAAACGGCTTTAACCAGCCTGACCAAACCCCAAAACTGAAGCATCGAATTAAGAGTTACCAACTCATAATTCGTTTTAAGCATATTCACTCATGGGTGTTTTAAAGGGAATGTAGCGCCACACCCAAACACGCTTTATTATTGAGAGCTCTGAAAAACTTAGGAAAAGGTGACAGAACTAAAAAATCGGATGATAAACAAAAAAGATATTACCATTTGAAGGTTGATCTAAAACGGATATTGAAGATGCCATTTTGGGAACTATGACGTCAGAGTTCCAAATTACCATATATTAAATATTCATCAATATCATTTAAAGCAAAGAAAGTCGCTGCAAATGAAATCCTTTACTGGTCATATAAAGCATTATACATATATTTCATACAGTTGCTGTCATTTTTTCCTATTAATCAGTAATTTTTCATATTTATAAATATTCCGTATATGGTCATTAGAACTGTGATGTCATAGCTCTCAAAATGGCGGCTTCCATATCCGTTTCAACAGAACCTACAAATAATCATATCTTCTTTGTTTATCATCTGATTTTGAAAATTCTTTCACCCTTATTATTTTTTTTTCTTTTCAGAACTCTCAATAATAAAGATAGTTTGGCTGTGGCACTACATTCCCTTTAATAACCGGTGAATTAACCTATACCTTTAATCTACACACATGCATTACTATATGACCTGAATACCTGGATAGTTTTGATAAATGGTTCTGTAGTGTAATTTTGCCGTTATTTGGCAGGAAGTGCCTTTAACAATGCAAATGTGTATAACAAGCATCAAGTTAAACGTGAAATCAGACCTTCAAACTCAGCGAGTTAACAATCTACTACATGAATGCAACTATTCTAATATATAAAAAAATGGAAGCAAACATGCTTGTATATCACATTTATTCTATGCATACACAATAAACCAGTCAAATACATCCACTTGGAGGATGGTGAATATGCAGGTTGGAGAAATATAAAAAAAAATGGTAAAATTTAGGCAGACCAAGCTTAGAGTGGAAAATTCTAAATCAAACTAATTCTGTAATAAACAATGTGTGATGTAGAGGGGCACAAGGTCATCAGATGTTATGTGTATATGAAGTTTGAGAACAATCCATTGGGAACTGTTTGAGAAATACAAGTAATAAAAATGTGTGAAGGGATGGGATGTGACGTAACGTGATGCTACGCGACGTTATGTGACGTTACGTGATGCTACGCGACGTTATATGATGTTTCTGTCATCGTGATTCCTATAAAGCCCCCTCTTCACTTTATGAAGTGGAGGGGTATAATAATAAACAATAATCTTATAACATTACAGATCTATAGGTAAGGAGTATAAAAACAAAAGACTAAAAGCATGTACACAAAGTTGATTTTTTTTGGGGTAAATATCATTTCACAGATCTTTGCTTAGGTAACCATACTACCTGTTTCTAAGAAACTAAGTTAATAATATCTACTGTTAAACGTACAGTCACCATTACCATACTGAACATCAAAAAAATATATAATGATTTCTGAGTTTCACATTTTACCCACCACAACATTAATTATTTACATAAATATATCGGACATTTACATAAATTAAATATTTACATAAATCAGACATTTACAAATATCAGACATGTACATATGTCAGACATTTACATCAATCAGACATGTACATAAAACATACATTTACATAATCAAATATTTACATAAATTTCAGATATTTATATAAAACATACATTTACATAAATCAGACATTTACATAAATCAGAACTTTACATGAAACATACATTTACATAAATCAGACATTTACATGAATCAGATATTTACATTTTAATCAAACATTTACATAAATCAGACATTTAATATATCAGACATTTACATAAATCAGATACATTTACATAAATCAAACATTTACATAAATCAGACATTTAATATATCAGACATTTACATAAATCAGATACATTTACATAAATCAAACATTTACATAAATCAGACATTTAATATATCAGACATTTACATAAATCATATACATTTACATAAATCAAACATTTACATAAATAGACATTTACATATATCAGACATACCTAGACATAAATCAGACATTTACATAAATTAGACATTTCATATATCAGACATTTACATAAATCAGACATTTACATATATCAGACATTTAATATATCAGATATGTACATATGTCAGACATTTACATAAACCAGACATTTAATATATCAGACATTTACATAAATCATATACATTTACATAAATCAAACATTTACATAAATAGACATTTACATATATCAGACTTTTACATATATCAGATATGTACATATGTCAGACATTTACATATATCAGACATTTACATAAATCAGACATTTACATATATCAGACATTTAATATATCAGATATCTACATATGTGAGACATTTACATATATCAGACATTGACATAAATCACTTTTAAATAAATAGACACTTACATATATCATACATGTACATAAATCAAACATGTACATAAATCAGACATGAATTTACATACAAAACCAGTATTTGCACCATAAACTAACACATCAGTGTTTACGTTAGAATTAATAATTCTACCAGACTTTCAATAAATAAACAAGATAGTAGTATCATCATAATCCTACAAACATGGGAGATCAGTCAATCTTCAGTGATGTTTCTTTTATTGGATAAAAAAACAGCAGTTCATTCCAGTTTGCATGGTCAAATAATACTGAAATGTACAACTAGGAATGACTTAAAGCCGTGGGCATGTATGCGATCTAGCAGAGACGGGACTCTATAATAAATGTATTTAAGAAATAAAATATTTCCAGCAAGTTTATATTGTCCCAGATTAATACCTGGTGGGCGGGATCTTTAAGATCATTGATACCAAGGGCCGTAGGCCCGATGTTTCAATTGGTTTAAAGTCCAGACAGCAGGTTTTGATCTTGCACGATATAAACCCACTGGAAATATTTTATTTCTTATATGACATGGATTTTTATATATTTAATACACACATTTTCAAAAATTTAACAAAATACAAACAAATTCTCATAACATACATTGTATGCCCATCTCTCAACACCAAACAAAGAAAATATACAGCTTTATCCTGTTTTTAACAATTTCAATTTGTTGACTAAACATAACATTACTTTAAAATAACGTAATCGTTGTTTTGGATGTTTTTTGACTCAATTTCTTTGGAAGTAACCCTCTGGACAACAAAAACGACAGGAAAATGATATTGATGTAAAATAGTTTACATGTTACTCTGACCTCAAATTGGGTCATGGTGACCTTGACTTATGCACCTATCAATATTTTGCCCCAGGGGGGGGGGGGCGGCGGGCAGACCCAGGGGAATTAGACAATCCTTTCTTTTTGGGGTCTAATTCCCCACCCTAGAGCCAATAATTTTGTCTAAATCCCCATAGTGGGAGATGCTTTGTGATTTAAACGCTTCCATTTTTTTCAAAATTTCCGCCATTTTGTTAATACAAATGGTTTGTCTAAATCCCGGGTACCGAGTCGTAAAATCCGGCCAGTCTATTTCCCGGGACCCGGAATAATTCGGCGTGTCAAACTCCCGCCTATCGGGGACCGTCTTCTTGTCTAAAGTCCCCTGTATGCCCGCCGCCCCCCCCCTGGGGCAAAATATTGATAGGTGCATTACTGACCCCTAGAGGTTGTTGTTTCACCAAGAAGAAGACTTATTTCTGACCTGGTTTTAAACCTTACTAAAGCACATAAAGAACTGATTAGCCCGGGTATATGTACTCCAGAACATACAGAAGAACACCATTGTATCATGCAACACTCACAGTGAATTACAACCAACCATGTTTACACATTTTCACCCTCAAATATAATGGGCATGAAATATGTCTTTCAGAATGATTGGGACTGACCTACTGACCAAAATGGGGGGTTGTTACCTAAGCAAGAGAATTAAGTCTGAGCATTTTAGGTCATATAATTCTCGAATAACAGTAGGGAAAGTGTTTTTCATGAGTGGCACCATTGACCTACTTACCCCGAAATCAAACAGGGTTTTTATTTTGCAAGTATAGGCCAAACCATTAATAGCATAGAAATAACTGTTTCATGATTTGGTCACAATTGATGTTTCAAAAGAAACAAAGCTAAACAGATTTACATATATTGTCTTTAATGTCAACATCGCTGATTGCTGGGACTGGGTATAAATAATGCTTAATTCCAATATTAACAATGATAATTTACAAACTTATAATTATGCAATGAGTGGGACTTAGTCATCTGGTTAGGGCTTTCCTCAGATAATGTCCATACTAAGGTTCAAAGCAATGCCAGAGCCTATCCGTGGCAGAGGGGTTAACAACGTTGCATTGTAAACCTTCTTGCCTCTCACCACTCGGGGTTCAAATCCGACTGGGAGCTTGACTTGTGAGGAAGTGTCGTTCTTACGGATGGCGGGAGGTGTACAGTACTGATTCTACCCAAGAAAAGTGGGTGTCTGCCTCCGCCACAAAAAAATTTGACTGTCATATAACCTTGCAAGTGTTGAAAATGACGCAAAACACCCAACAAACAAACAAACAAACAAATCAAAGCAATACCTTTGACAATTTCGGAGATAATGCTTAAAAAAACACCAAAAACTTAAGAGTTTACACCATCTAAACCATAATATCTAAAATCAATTAATATCATCACCATACCAGATTGCTTACTAACAACTAATGGAATAAGTTTACATGTACTGTGGTCTCAATAATCTCTTCTACTAATTCCACATAATCTATAATCTATATAAAACTGTGCACCAAATAATACAGTGCTCCAGATAAGCTTTCAGTACAATGTGTGTTGTACACATGACATATTTACATTTCCAAATATGTATTATTAAAAACAAGTTTTGGACAAAGCATTAATGTAAAACGTTTACTCTAGTCATTACCATAAACATATTGCGCATTTCCTCTTCTCCTTACATATACATTCAACACTGCTTCTGTCTTTTAAATGGCATTATTTTGTCAAAACTTTTTTTTCTTCGTGCAAGCATCTACTAGTAATTGCTGGAGGCACTACCTCTAACATTAATAAGCATCTACTGAGTATGACTGGGCGCACAAATTTTTCTAAGGTATTAAGTTTGTACGCAGGAATTTGGTTCTCAGTATTTATCAGCGATTTTTTAAATGCATTTTTGTATGCATTAATTATATTTTTAATGCATTTTTGGTGAAAAAAATATGCGCAGATACGCATCTTATCTGGAGCACTGATAATCTCTATATAAAACTGTGCACCAAATATATTATTTAACTACATGTATTCAGATTTAAACAAGTAAAGTGAATATTATAATAAGAATAATTTAATAATAATAATCAGATCTATAACATGTAAATATTGTATAAAGTGGAGATTATTGGTCAGTTCATATAATAAACTTCTAGTGGGAATGACTTTTTTTATGCACCAACGTTTGTTTTATAAATATAAACCTTAATAAAATCCGAAACTCCAGATTTCAAACCTAGATATTGGAACCTTACACTGGATGAGCCTCTATTCATACAGACTTGCAATGATAAGAAACTTTGGCAACCAATGTCTCGCGTTAAACATTTAATGTTGTTACCTATTTATAAATATACAGTATACCTCCAAATAAACGCCACCCAGGGCCATTGCATTTACAAAAGGGGGCATTTATTTGAGACCATAACAAAAAACACACAAAAACATTTTTTTTTTTTACATATTATACTTCTAAAATGCTTGCAGGAAGGTATTTTTCTAAAACAAAACCTACAGTCAGGCTACTGGCCATTGTATTTTCTCTGAACTATATGTAAAAAACACACACAAAAACAAGAGGTCAATGACCTTGAAGCTCTACTGATAGGTTCTGATAGCTAGACCAGCATTCCTGTGAAGTTTCATGAAAATCTGTCAAGTAGTTTCACAGGAGTAGTCGTTACACATTTGTATAACTCTAGGTAAACAAAGAAGGCCACTGGCAACTGTGTTTAATGTTGAATTAAAATAATTTCAACAAGGACCAACACCATGTCATGCTGATCATTTTAGAAAAGTCCCATATTAATATCACTTATAGTTTTCAAGAAGTAGTCGCTACAAATTTGTTTTTTAAAAATCTGTTTTTAGCCATGGCGGCCATCTTGAATTTCCGGCCGACTTGAATTTTTATTGCTAGTATCAACTAGACATCAAGAGCAACATTCTTGTGAAGTTTCAAGAAAATCCGTCAAGTAGTTTCAGAGGAGTAGTCACTACAAGTTTTTACTATATATCTCTATGTAACCAAAGATGGCCGCTGGCAGCCATGTTTAACGTCGAATCTAAACGATTTTCGACAAGGAACAACAACATGTCATGCTGATCATTTTAGAAATATCAATATCACTTATAGTTTTTAAGAATTAGTCGCTACAAACTTGTTTGTTAAAAATCTATTTTTAGCTTTGGTGGCCATCTTGGATTTCACATCAACATGAATCTTTGCTAGGATCTACTAGACATTATGACCAACATTCCTGTTTCACGAAAATCCATCCAGTAGGTTCAGAGGACGACGAACACCGCACCACAGCATAAGCTCTGCTGATCAGTAGAGCTAAAAAAACACAGACGTTATTAGAACGGGGGGCGTTTATACTGGGGATATACAGTAATAGAAGACTAAAACTCCACATCGGAGTTAGTTCCACTTAAATATACAGCTGCAATGACTTAATAAGCCTTCTTACTGAAGAACACATATAGCTTATCCTCCTTCACACAGGAGAGTTGTGGGGACTGAGGTAGGGACATTCCCCATGCAGATGGTTCCCAATACACTCGACAGTGGGCACGTGTCCGGAGTCCCACATTCCCTGACCACACAGGGAACACAGGCCATGAAGTGTGCACGGTATCACTGGACGCTTCCTGTACTCATATAATAAACCACGTGCCTGAAATATGTATAAACTGTGTCATGAACTTGAATCACTTCTCAGATGTATTTCTAGGTTAATTTACAATCTATAATGTTGTTTTAGATTACCTTATATTGGCGTTTATTGACCTCGTCTTATTTTTGCTTTGTTTGTGCGTGCAACAAAGAGGTGAAAATCAGACTTAAATGTAATATAAATTACTACACTGTGTTTCCTGGTCATGCTAGGCCATAAAGTCATTACGTATCATTTTTTTGCACATATAAGATCATTTTATTATCACTCTTTATTTGGAAGTTGCACATATCTAAACTGCAATCGAAAACAACAGCACAGCTGTCTGTAACTGTATTTATTGTGCACAAATGGAAAATGTAGTGAGCAATTTTTTTTCCTGTGTTTTCATATCAAACTATTCTGTATTTGTTTTATGTTATTCAGGTGCTAGTCTATACTGAAGGTTATGAAATTCTCTCAAGCTTTGAGGAGTAAAATGGCTAAAGCAGTTACAAAACCAAATGAAATTTAATCCAGGGATTCATGCAGGCTCAGGTATATAGAACAGGAACTAAATAATGGACAAGATCATGTGACAAGCCAGGCTACTGAAATGCAGCAGAATCTCATCTGCTGGCAGACATTGTTCCACCACATCCTCCCCGTATATAGCCACAATATATCCCTACTACAACCATGAGTACAATACATACCTTCCTCAACACCAGTTCTCCACTCATGTGACAAGCCAGGCTACTGAAATGCAGCAGAATCTCGTCTGCTGGCAGACATTGTTCCACCACATCCTCCCCATATATAGCAACAATGGCCACGCAGATGAAGAGATGAAAGTAATCAGTCTGGTGATGGGACCAGCATGACTCCCAAATACGCAGGGCTGCCTTCTCATTGAACTCTCGCTTAAAACACAGCAGGATCCACCTTGATGGCGAAAACAAAATACTAGATTAAGTCTCAAAAAACATAAAATAAATTTATTTACAAAAATGTGGCAAAAATACATGAAAATAATAGTTTAAATCCTTAAAATGCACAAAAAACAACAAACACTTGACTGAAAAACCAAGATGCTGACAGTTGAACATTTCTAACACATGTGTGTAAGAATTGCTAAAACAACAAAGAAATATGTAAAAAAAAAAAAAAAAAAATCCAAGTGTGGGGCGGGATGGGGGGATGGGGTGAGTTAAAACATATAAGTGTCAGAATTGATAAAAGCAACACAGAAATATGTAAAAAAAAAAAAAAAAAAAGTTCCAAGTGTGGGGCGGGATGGGGTGAGTTAAAACATATAAGTGTCAGAATTGATAAAACCAAAACAGAAATATGTAAAAAAAATCAAGTGGGGGGTGGGGGGGTGGGTTATTGGGGCAACATATATGTGTAAAAATTGACTAAAACAACAAAGAAATATATAAAAAATAAAAAAGTTTCAAGTCTGGGGCGGGGTGGGGGTGGGGGTGATGGGGTGAGAGGGGGGAATCAGTTGGGGGTTTGTGGAGGTTTATGTGTGTAAGAATTGACTAAAACAACAAAGAAATATGTAAAAAAAAAAAATACAAGTGTGTGGCGTGGTGGGTGTGGTAATGGGGTGAGAGGCGGGGTGAGGGGGGTGGGGGGGGGGGGAGGGGGCGGGGAGGGTTGCAACATATATGTGTAAGAATTGACAAAAGCAACACAGAAATATGTAAAAAAACACCAAAAAAACAAGTGTGGGGCGTGGTGATGGGGTGAGAGGGGGGAATCAGTTGGGGGTCTGTGGAGGTTTATGTGTGTAAGAATTGACTAAAACAACAAAGAAATATGTAAAAAAAAAATAATACAAGTGTGTGGCGTGGTGGGTGTGGTGATGGGGTGAGAGGCGGGGGTGGGGGGGTTGCAACATATATGTGTAGGAATTGACAAAAGCAACTCAGAAATATGTAAAAAAAAAAAAAAAAAAAAAGGGGGGGAGGGGTAGAGGGGGGGTAGTGGGGGGGGAGGGGGGAGAAGAGGGAGCCCATGCCCCAATATGGGTGAAGTAATAAGATGCATAATGCTATAACAAATCCCAAACCAAAATTATAGATATATACATGCTTACATGCAAACCTAGATCTGCCTTTATTGCACATTTTATGGGCCATCACAATTTGGGTTCCATGGGAGCCCAGAATTTGCAACATTTAAGGGCTATCAGAATTTGGGTTCCATGGGAGCCCAGGGGTTACAGGAACCAAAATTACTTAAGCAGCCCTTAAGATAATGCAATAAGGAAGCTAATGGCCAAATTTATTTGTGCTAGGGTAAGAATTGTAAGAGATATAGACTTGTAAACACAGCTTACACGCAAAATTTGATGTGAAATGGGACACATTTTATGGGCTATCATAATTTGGGTTCCATGGGAGCCCATGGGTTACAGGAACCAAAATTGCTTACGCAGTCCTTAAGATAATGCTATAAGGAAGCCCATGGCCAAATTTGGTTGTGCTAGGATAAGAAATGTAAGAGATATAGACTTGTAAACACAGCTTACACGCAAACCTGAATGTTGGATGCCGACGCCGACGCCGACCCCGGGGTGATTACATAAGCTCTCTTATTCTTCGAATAGTCGAGCTAAAAATTGCCCATCTGAGAACATATTCTACTTCAGAAAACTTAGTGTGTCTTCTGTTCCCCATATGTACATATAAATTATTATATATTTTTTATTTTAATTTGGTACATATTTATAATATATACCAAAAAACATACCAAAACTCATTCTACAAATTGTTAATCTTGACATATAAATATACATGTTTTGTTTTGTTTATATGTATCAGATAATATGTATTAAGAAATCTGAATAAATGGGTTATCAGAAGATAACTGAAAAAAAAAAAAAAAAATTGTTTCATTTGTGCACTGCATAAAAAATCTACAAATATCAGCATTAGTTTCTAGGCACACCATACTTTAGCCAAATAAACAAACAAGATGAGATCCCAATTACGATTAAGCAAAAACAAAATGCAGCATTTTTAAACTAAAGATAAATCAAGCACTCATGCAACAATTTTTTACAATTTGAATCTAGTATAAATATGACATATGCCTGGAACATGATGGACCAGTTTGCCCCTCTTTCTAAGGGTAAAAACCTTCCACTGAAATAATCTAAGAATTACCACAAAACTCTGTAGGTATATCTGTATACAAAATGTGTGTGAGTTTAGAGTTACCGATTTGAATTACCTTCCTTTCAAAAAGAACATATTTAAAGGCAAACCATGCTGAAATGAACTGTTAAGTTGTTTTTCGTGGATCTTATAACTTAGGGAAGTACGCAATCCAATCAAAAGCATACACTGATACTTTGCAAACTATGCCAAATTAAAATAATAATTCTTACATTTCCATATCACACAAAATATGTAAACTGACCAGGGCACGAAAATTCCAGTAGAAAATCAGATAAATTCTTTACAAACTTATTAATTTGACCATTCAAATATTACGTAGGAAGAGTAACTCAGAAACTAATTTTCCTGCTCTGCTATCATACTATTATATAGCAATCCATTAAGCACTATTTATATTACTGGTCTTATTCAAATCTCATTAAAATCATATCCTAATTACGCTTTGATATAATTCTCCACTATAGGATCTGACAATACTGCCTTGGAGGTCACGTCAGATCAACCTTTCATCTAATCAATATTAATGAAAGATTAACAAAATTCAACCAACGAAACTGCACGTTTTATTTTCTGCATAATAATGCACATCAGATGATGTTCGAGTGAACTGAAAAAACAAAAATCCACATAAAACACATAGATCTATATCCGAATAACGATAAAGTCTTTGTGTGTTATTTCTGTGGATTGCACGATAAATTCAAAGAAATGCACTAAATGGCATGTTTTACATCAATATACGAAGAAAATCATGGGCGCTGTCACGTGTGTTTGGAAAATATGTATTCCACCGAAATTATTACAATATTAGATAGTCTAAATAGTAAGTCATAGTACATCTGACCCGCTTAGCTCAGTTGATAGTGAAGTCGGCTATTGACCAGCGAGTGTCATCTTAGTGAAAGTTACGGACATTGTCTCTTTCAATACTGATTGTATACTGCTTCACAGTGTTTTACTGAAACGCGACATGTGCAGTGAATCAGTCTAAACCGAGCAATTCTGACATGACCTCCAATGCAGTGTTGTCAGATCCTTAGTAGCGTAGAGTATCGTAGCATGATATTTAAAAGGGTCTGATTTTAAAGAGATTGGGTCTTATTGTTGACATAGCAAACAGATGTAAACAAAAACTGGTATATTCAGATAAAAAGTCTTTAAATTAGTTTTAATTAGGGTGCGTGGACATCCGGCCAAAGAAGACGAATTTTGCAGTAATATTATACACTACAGTCTGTATTATCTCCATTATGGGTTTAAAATTAACATATTCTGTCTTTAAATAGAATTGTTCCATATTATACAATATTACATGATTTCATGATTTCAATAGTGCATATCAGAAGAAGATGCACATACTACTTTCACAACGCAAGCAGGCAAACCGTGGCAAGGGTCAAAATGGAAATGACAACAAGCCTCTCTGTTAGTTGTGGTTATCCTACTTTCTCCAGATTAATTATGAGATGTATATATGTTACCTATGTGCAAAGAGCAGCTCCATGGCATCGTCTCCCAGATGTTGTAAATGATCATAAAATGATGGCTGCATCAACCTTAACAGCTCACGAAGGTAGTTCTGTAACAACAATGGAAATGCTTGGTAAAATAACTGAATACATAGGCATTCTATAACGTATTTCTAAAACTTGACGTTTGTTATAAGAGTAGGTACTGGTCGGGGGCCACTTTCCATCATTTATGTAAACATATACATTTTTTGTGAACACATATGTGTATCCACTTTAAAATCTACTTTAAATTCTGATAGCTTACCTCTTCATGGAAAATGGACATCAATGAAAACAACTTTATATAAAATATCGAAGTATCACATGACTTTTCTATAAATAGAAAAAACTGGGAAATAACTTTGTTGCGGATCTATACATTTTGGGTTATTTCTTCTATTTTCTAAATTCAAAGGTAAAGGTATGTCACTTATAAAATCGCGAAAGTGATTTGCAGTGTAAAAACAGTTTTTAAATAAGATTGATGGAAACAGGACTTGGACGGAAAGTGGAGCGGGAAATTTATTCGACTAAAATGGAATTGTTTAAAAGTTTATCAATTCATTACAACATTATTTAGAGCTGCTCCCAGGGACAGGGGGCAGATACAGAAGTCTAAGATCACTTTACTCTTTCCATTAAATACAACAACCACGGCCCAGGTTGTCCCCTACTGATGGATGAAGCTGTGGGAATAAGACATTTTAAAGTTGACCCTATTGGTGTGGTCAAAATGTTATCAATTCCGTTTTTATTTAATTTCACTTGTATACAAGATTTTATTAACCAATTAAGGGCCCTCAAAGTAATTTAGTATGTTGATTAAAATGATTTATAAACAACAAACTAACAATGACAAAACCAGAGCACATACACTGAGCAGAGTGGTCTACAGTCCCTTAAAGTATAATCATACCAGTAATTTTATAGTACTTATGACTATCAATGTTATTTGTGTTTTTTAAAAGACTTCATTAATTAAGTACCCAGAATTTGTATATTTTTACAAGATATAGCCAAATAAGTTGATTATGCAAATCCGGGCTGGAAAAATTAGAACATTGTGTAGAGATGCATGTTAATAAAGTAGTTCTCAGGTAGGTCACTCAATTTGTACACAGCATTAAAGATAGTAAATATAAACTGATTAATGAAAGGATTAAATTAAAAACATTCAACATAACATGAACTATTTTATTTCAGTTTCCATGGCGACAACATGATGAAAATACCAAGTAAGAAGCTGCCCGTCCACCTACCAACTGTTTATCCATGTCGTTATCCTTGGGAGAGCTGAAAAAGATGGTTTTCTGCATCAATCCCACAAAGCACCAGTACGCGTCCACCTCATGTTGTACCTCCGCCAGAACCGGAGCCAGCAGGTCGGACATTCCCTGTGTGTAACCAAAGTCTGGATTGGCCACCGCATAGTTCAGGAGGATATTTCTGGATAACAAAAGGATAACATTATAAGACTCTTCAAGTGATTATATATTTAACATGGCTTGGTAACTAAGCCTAAACACAGGGTCCCAAAGGGATTTTGCGTGAAAACGTGATCGGGTGTTTTTAAAAACGTGACACGTAAAACAAACAATATTTTTGCGTGATTGCGTGAAAATTATATCAGCATGATCCGTGATTTTGGTCTTGGTAAAACGTGATCGCGTGATATGGTGACGTGAAACGTGAATTTTTAGTCCTTTTTAGTCTTTTTAGTGTCCCTCCTCCTCCCAGGTATGTGAAATGTTCTCTTTTTGTCATAACTTTTATACCACATGAGATGCCAGAATGCTGTTGTCAATTTGAAAGCCTCATAATACATCTGACGGCTCAAGTATGTGTGTGATTGTGTGTGTTTTTTTTTGGGTGTTTTTTTGTTGTTGTTGCAACCCACACATTGTACTAGAGAAGCTCGAGCCTATAGCGCTTCACGTCTGCTCATCCACATTTAACGTGAAATGTGAAAGTTCTGCTATTTTCACGTGAAGACGTGATCCTTGTTTTTATTTTACGTGATCACGTGAACACACACCCCCTTTGGGACCCGCTAAATAACACAATACAAAATTGGATTCATTTAAATGAGGCGATAAATTCTGTCTACTATTTGGATTCATTTTGTTTTCTGTATTTAACAGTGTGATGGTCGTAACTAACATTAATATAACATTAATATACTGATTTCTGTATTTAACAGTGTGATGGTCGTAACTAACATTAATATACTGATTTCTGGGACACAGGGTCATTTCTCATCTCATACCTTCTACATAGGCACATTTTTCATAAATAATAACATATGGATGTATTCTCATATTAGAATTACATGATTTTCATAGGATTCCTTTATAAAAGGATTCACAGAAAATGTTCATATAAAACCTTTCATATTATATCTACCAGTATATAATAGGTGTTTCATATAATTTTCATATGAGAATAAATTCATAATTGTTAAAACACACATTTTCAAATAAATTTCATGAAAACAATATGTGTTAACTTGTATACGATTCTTATATGGTCCCTATACAACTCTTATATAAAAGGTTTTATATAGGTATGAAAGCACTAATTATTTTCCCCATAGACACCAATGTTAAAGTGTCACATAGTAATGATTTGCTGCAAATTCAACTCAAGTATGGATAATGCAGCAGTGTAATGTTCATATAGAAAACTATTTTTCCACTTGAAAAATCACCAGAAAACGTGGGGTCACAAGACATGTAAGAAAGTTCTTGTTTGTTTACTAAACAGGTCAAGGGTACAGCTGTTTTTATTGATCGACTGTTTTCATTGCTCACATAGTGTAAGCATAGAGTCGAAATTTCGAAAATGTTCATCAGTGATCCAGTAAAACCTATTAATACGCTTCTTATACATATAACCACAAAATCAAATAGAAATGGGCAGTTTTCCCCTACTTATAATGCCCATTTCCATCGAAAAAGGAGGGATTACTTTTTATTATAGGAACTACATTCGACTACACCTCGGAGGTTTACATATAATTGGTGGTGGTAAACCTATAAGAATCATATTCATTTTATAATAATCATATAATAGGTATCATATGAGAATCACACACCGTAAGAATCGTAATTGTATGACTTTTGCGTGGCAAAATTGGTAGTGTACTGTCCCTTATCAAAAAAGATAAGATTTCTTTAAAGATTGAGACAAGAAGGGTCTATAACTTGTGTATGCTTGTAACTGAGACAAGAAGGGTCTATAACTTGTGTATGCTTGTAACTGAGACAAGAAGGGTCTATAACTTGTGTATGCTTGTAACTGAGACAAGAAGGGTCTATAACTTGTGTATGCTTGTAACTGAGACAAGAAGGGTCTATAACTTGTGTATGCTGTAACTGAGACAAGAAGGGTCTATAACTTGTGTATGCTTGTAACTGGGACAAGAAGGGTCTATAACTTGTGTATGCTTGTAACTGAGACAAGAAGGATCTATAACTTGTGTATGCTTGTAACTGAGACAAGAAGGATCTATAACTTGTGTATGCTTGTAACTGAGACAAGAAGGGTCTATAACTTGTGTATGCTTGTAACTGAGACTAGAAGGGTCTATAACTTGTGTATGCTTGTAACTGAGACAAGAAGGATCTATAACTTGTGTATGCTTGTAACTGAGACAAGAAGGGTCTATAACTTGTGTATGCTTGTAACTGAGACAAGAAGGGTCTATAACTTGTGTATGCTTGTAACTGAGACAAGAAGGGTCTATAACTTGTGTATGCTTGTAACTGAGACAAGAAGGGTCTGTAACTTGTGTATGCTTGTAACTGAGACAAGAAGGGTCTATAACTTGTGTATGCTGTAACTGAGACAAGAAGGGTCTATAACTTGTGTATGCTTGTAACTGAGACAAGAAGGGTCTATAACTTGTGTATGCTTGTAATTGAGACAAGAAGGGTCTATAACTTGTGTATGCTTGTAACTGGGACAAGAAGGGTCTATAACTTGTGTATGCTTGTAACTGAGACAAGAAGGGTCTATAACTTGTGTATGCTTGTAACTGAGACAAGAAGGGTCTATAACTTGTGTATGCTGTAACTGAGAAAAGAAGGGTCTATAACTTGTGTATGCTTGTAACTGAGACTAGAAGGGTCTATAACTTGTGTATGCTTGTAACTGAGACAAGAAGGGTCTATAACTTGTGTATGCTTGTAATTGAGACAAGAAGGGTCTATAACTTGTGTATGCTTGTAACTGAGACCTACTTGAGCACGTCTATGTTTGGATTGTTATCTCCCTTGAAGTAAGGATGACTCCTGTCTGTCCGTACCACGTCTTTCTCCACGGTACACTGCACATTACGCCAGAAGTTCTCACGATCAACATCATTCATGGATTCCCTGTAACATATATACAAACTTTTCAAGCTCCTGCTAGCATTTTTAAATAAAAGGTTTCCATCAAAATATTCATAAATCTCAATGGTGGTAGTGATGTGTATTTCTATTTTAATGCAGGTAATGAATTCACTGTGTCCAAGATAATATTGCACAATTTAGACTTAATGTAGACTTATTTGTTGTATAAACAGCCCATTGGACTGCACATAAGCCGGGTACAATCCATCAATGAGTGTTTAACCCTTAACACGCTAAACACGACTATAATAGCTTTTGCATTCAATGTAAACCCAGATCAGCCTTCGAGTTACCAGCCTGCGAGTAAGGAGTGATCAGGGTTTACAATGTCCAGCTGCTGATCAGTCAATTTCCCCCAAAACACCCCTTTATCACATAAATGGAATATTCTTAAGAACATTATATATATGTAGCGGGTTAAGGGTTACATCCTAGTAAGCCCATGCACGGCGCTCTCCGACTCTTGTTTACATGTACAGCAAATGCAGGAAGTTTGATTTTTCCATATTTTTAAAAGGGTCCCCAAATGTTCGTGGAGCGCTGTGGTCTAGTGGTTGAGCATTGGACCCATGATCCAAAAGTCGTGGGTTTGATTCCCGTCATTGCCATATGCGTTGTGTCCCTGAGCAAGACACTTTATCTGCATTGCTTAGTACTGGTTCTACCCAGGAAGACATCGAGAGTGATTCAAAATAAGTTCATAGAGCTTTCGTTACAATCGATGTAAAATAAATAAGTTTAAACGAAATGTTCGTGAATCCCTACATGTATTTTTTTGGGGTCAAAATGTTGAAAAAAATAACAAAAACTGCTGATTTCTGGAATAATTCAATAAAAATATATTTTAAATGTTTACTCATTAATTTAGTCACCCATTTAAGTGAAGTGATGTATTCCTATGAAATAATAAATACATAAAGGATAAATAGGGGTCTTTTGGCAAAAAAATATGGGAAAAAAAGAGTTAAAAAAAACAACATGAAAACTGCTAATTTCTGAAATAGGTCAATAATAAAATATTTCTTTAGCATATCACTTATTTTCTTTTACCATATTAGGTATAATATTTTATACAGTTCATCTTATTTTTAAAAGGGTCCCCAAAGGTTCGTGAATCCCTAAATGTATTTATTTTTATTTTTTGAGTCAAAATGTTGGAAAAACAACTAAAACTGCTGATTTTTGGAATAATGCAATAAACATCTATTTTAAATGCTATTCATTATTTTATTTACCCATTTAAGTGTAATGCTATATTTGTATGAAATAATAAATAAATAAAGGATATATATGGATATTTTGGCAAAAAAATATGAAAAAAAGA
Organism: Cyrtodaria siliqua; assembly: GCA_037043455.1. Taxonomy (NCBI): domain Eukaryota; kingdom Metazoa; phylum Mollusca; class Bivalvia; order Adapedonta; family Hiatellidae; genus Cyrtodaria; species Cyrtodaria siliqua. Next base: position 4,487 of record JAWPHD010016109.1, on the reverse strand, counting down.
GTAAAAACAAGAGGCCCAAGAGGACCTGTGGATGCTCTACTTGCTAAAACAGCCCTTATTGGAGAATCAGGAAAAATATTCAGGACAAAGCTTGTGTATTAAAATCTTTAAAGGGCCATAACTCACCAAAAACCATTCAACAGGAACACGGTGATGACATGCACAACTAAGCTTGATACAGTTCATCCTTGTCAAGTTTCATCTGGCCAGGGGTTCAGCAGAACTAGTCCGGACAAAGTTTGTGTATTAAAACCTTTAAAGGGCAAACATTTTTCAACCAGAACATGGTGATGACATGCACAACTAGGCTTGGTACTGATCATCCATGCAACGTTTCTCTGAAATCCGGCCATGGGTTCAGGAGAACTAGTCCGGACCAAGTTTGTGTAGTAAACCTTTAAAGGGCCATGACTCCGTCTAGAATTGATGGGAGAGAATAACCTAGCAGCCAAAACCAAATTTGGTAAAGCGGAAGTACAGTGCAGAAAGTCCTACCCAGATATAAGTATGAGGTAATAACATATGGCTGAATCATGCCTCTGTCTGACGTCGACAGAATGGAATGGGCTGGCAATATCTCAAACTTTGAGATAAGCCATGACGTAAGGATCTGGAATGCGGCTAACGATCTTGGAACTGTTCCCAAGCTACGTCATTGCATTCTCTCTACTGGCATTGCCTGTTCTGGACGGCGAATGGGTTGCTTGCTTGAATTACAATAACCTACGTCATTCCATACATTAACCTACCACCTATGCAGGTTACTCAGTCATAGATCTGGAGCATATAAATAATCGCTAGAGCAAACAAATAATGATAACACCAGGACTAACTACCTTATATTTCTTCCCCGCTAAAGTAATTTTGTTTTGTAAGAAAATTAGTAAAAGTCCCCTTTTTGTTTGGCATAGTAGGACAGGATACGGTCGCTCGACACAGAACTGAGGTAAGATTATAGCACTTTCTTGCATAAATGAAAATACATTCAAACAGAAGGAAATCATAGTATTGCTAACATGTGAATATTGTACAAGTGAATATTATATAAAAATTGCATCCCAGTGAGGGTGACAGTGGATACTGTCAACATTCGGAAAAATAATGTCAACCGAGGCGAAGACGAGGTTGACATTATTTTTCCGAATGTTGACAATATCCACTGTCACCCTCACTGGGATGCAATATTTATTTTATTATACCGAACAAATGTTTTGATTAAAATTTAAATATATGAGGGGGGAAAAAATCTGCTCGTCACATTTTTTATTGTCGTTTGGTAAACCAAGCGTCTTACGATTGACATAACTTCAACTGTATTTTAATAAGCATCCACTGATTTTCAATTGCCAAAGCATGTCGTTATTGGAAAAACCCAAAACCTATTTTTATACTTCCCGTGACGTCACAATCGTGTAACAGTAAAAATTGTTTACCGGTGAACAGTAAAAATTGCTTCATGCTAAGGGTCTGGGCAATTTATACAGGAGTATAAACATGAGTTATAATAATGTACAATATATAATTAAACAATCAACCAGAAATATTAAATCCTACTGAACTACTGCATACCGTTAATTATATATAAATAAAATTAACAAACCATTCACACTCGTAACTGTACTTTAGTACTAATGATAATATAGTAAAGCACTAATATATGTTTGGCACACCTTTTAAATAAGTACATTAATACAGAGCAAGTCCATTAATACAGATTCTTGAGAGTCATTGTTTTGTAAAATGTTCTTGTTCATGACAGGTCTGAGTAATGGCATTTCATACCATGTTGGTCACTGGCACTTGGTTCATCCTCTTATCCGAACTTATGAGGATAAACATGCCATCGTTTCTCATGTTATGGCCTGGTCAGGGCTCTCACTGACCGGAATATCTGGTAAGGGGATAGTGTCCTCGACCTCCCCATTTGTCGAATATTCAATAATTTAGGATATTTGAATAAATTAACTTCTTTTTGATGCTTTATATGTAACCTTTCCCTAAAATGGGAGATATTTAAGATCTAAGCATACTGCATGAGCAATGACTACACCAGTTTCCGCTGTCAAACAATATTATTTGAGATTAATGAGAATTTCTCACAAGACTCTCATAATTATTCTCTCTTCAAATGAAAACTCACCTGTGTGCTTATTTCACCAAGTAAAATCTAAAGTTTGAAGACATGGGGTGCAATTAATCCTTCATGAATTATGGAGCTGTATTTTATTTTAATGTGTTAAAGTTTATGGAAAGGGGCATAAATCTGCATTGGATAATTGATAAGAACTGTATAAAGTTTTATGACCATATGTCAATATTTTGCCAAGTTATGAGCTAGGTTAGGTTGCAGGTTACAGTTTTACGAAAAAGGGGGCATAACTCTGCCAAAATGAAAGTCAGAGTTATTGGACATGTGTAACGACATTCCTTCAGTTAAGATGAATGTGTGTGAAGTTTCATGACATAGGACAAATACTTTTCAAGTTATGGCCAGTTATGAGCTTGGCTTAGGTTGCAGGTTAAAGTTTTATGAAAGGTGACATAACTGTCAAATAAAAGTCCATGGGTATCAATATTCTGTGTGGTAAGATGAATACATGTGTGAAGTTCCATGAACATAGGTCGAATACTTCTTAAGTTATGGGCAGTTATGAGCTTGGTTAGGTTGCAGGTTAAAGTTTAATAAAAGGGGGCACAACTCTGTCAAAATGAAAGTCAGAGTTATTGGACATGTGTACCAGCATTCCTTAGGTTAACATGAAGATGTGTGTGAAGTTTCATGAACATATGTCAAATACTTTTTAAGGTATGACCAAGGTTAGGTTGCAGCTTAGAATGTTAAGGCCGACGGACGACAGCCGACGGACAAAGTGATCCCTAAGTGTCTGCCATGCTAAGCAGGCAACACAAAAAAAAACCTCACCTTTTCTTTCTGATGTTTTGGTACTCTATGTATCTGTCATTGCGTATCTGCTCTCGCTCTTCAAATGTTGATTCAAATGGGAAGTAGTACAGCAGGAACGGCCATGCCTCGTGCCTCAGACACGGCTCTAGACCGCCAAAGAATATTGCCTGCAATGTACGCAATAAACCAAAGTTGGTGATGCATTATAGAGAACATAGCCAAAGGCAACCCAGATAAAATAATGTACCAGTAACTAACATGACCTCAACTATAAGAAAAATAATTTGAATGATTTGTGTTTATCATACAAACATTCCAAAAGTAACAAAAATATTATTTAAAGACACATTTCCCATCGCTACTTGGTCAGTGAAAAGCATGGGAAGCTTGAATATTTGCAGCCAGCACGCGTCATGGCTGATCAACTCAGGTATATAAATTGAGGCCCCACTCTTTTTTTATTTGTATAGCATTGCTATAATAAGGGTAAGAACAGCTTAACAACACTTTGTAATTTACTCTAATGAAAAAATATATGTTTATAATTTAGCTTTTGAATACAAAACTTATCTGGTATTTCTTAATTGTTTTAAGACCAAAAACCAGAGCACAACACAATAAATATACAACATTCTTTTATGTGTTATTATGTGTACTGGTCACAAATGCTTATTGGGTGGGTCTCATAATCTGAAGAAAAATTGAATATCACACTTTGCTCAAGAAATTGTATGGCTAACAGAAATAAATGCCCCTGATATGACCTGTAAGTGTGACCTTGCCCTTGGAGCAATATGAACCAACAGATATATTTAAAAAAATAAAAATAAAAAATAAAAAAATAAAAAGAAAATGAAACAAACAATAAAAATCAAAATAAAATTGAATTTAAAAAATAATTAATTAATAAAAAAGATTTAAAAAAAAAAATTAAGAAAAAAAAGATATTAAAAAAAAAAACATCAAAAAAACACAAGAGGTCAATGACCTTGAAGCTCTACCGATAGATTTTTGATAGCTAGGTCAACATTCCTGTGAAGTTTCATGAAAATCCAACAAGTAGTTTCATAGGGGTAGTCGCAACAAGTTTTCATTATATAACTATGTAAACAAAGATGGCCACTGTCGGCGATGTTTAATGTCAAATCAAAATAATTTTTGACAATGATCAACATCATGTCATACTGATCATTTTAGAAAAAGTCCCATATCAATATCACTTATAGTTTTCAAGAAGTAGTCGCTACAAACTTGAATTTTGAAAATCTATTTTTAGCCATGGCGGCCATCTTGAATTTCCGGCCGGCCTGAAATTTTGCTAGGATCAATAAGACATCAAGAGCAACATTCCTGTACAGTTTTATGAAAATCCGCCAAGTAGTTTCAGAGGGGTAGTCGCTACAAGTTTTTACTATATAACTCTATGTAACCAAAGATGGCCACTGGCAGCCATGTTTAACGTCAAATCAAAATAATTTTCCACAAGGATCAACATCATGTCATGCTGATCATTTTAGAAAAAGTCCCATATCAATATCACTTATAGTTTTCAAGAAGTAGTCGCTACAAACTTATTTTTTAA